>APFE030124388.1:144929-219770 GCA_000404065.3 Pinus taeda
CAAAGATCTATCAGGAAGGAGAGGAATCAAACAAGGAAACCAAGCGCAAGACTAAGGTTGGTCTCCTTTGTTCCACTCTTATCTATTTTCATAAAGGAAAGCGAAAGTAGCCTTTGCTTGTTTGTTTCTAAGATAGATACCAGTCTTAGTGGGAATAGCAACTCCGAGTGGACACTATTCCCGGTAACAAAATGGCGACCCCAGTGGAAGAACGAATATATTGTTTGTTAGTCTATCTTTGTTTATTTTATAAACTTACAGACGAAGCCTAAAGTCAAGCCAGCTAGCCTTCGAATCGCATTTGTTATACAAATGTAAATTAGATCAATGCTTCTTTAGTCTATCTCCGGGTTTTTTTTATGAATTAAACAATAGATCTGCAGCTGTTCTAATTGTCCTAAGTGGTGGCTCTAGTAACCTCCTTAGATCAACCCCTGTGATTTACATTTACTGAACATCACTTACTCGGCCTAAATCCCTGAACTGCATTGCAAATTATGAGAAAAAAATTGTTAAAATCCTTGCACTGGTACCATCATACCCTGCCTTCAAGGAAGTTTGTATGCATCGCACTTCTCGTGTGTAGTAGGTGCGCTGCATACTGAATCCACTGTGTGACAAGTACGATGGTCAGGGAAGGTTAACTTTACCTTCATACTTTGGTTTTGTCTTTACTATTTTCAGTTCTATTCAGGAGTTTTGCTATATGTGGTCAGTATATCTCTGTGAAAACCTCCTTCTCTTACATTATTCCGCCTCTATTGTATAAAGAACTGTAAGTGTTTTTATGTATTGTGCGCCATTTTCAATTCTCTTTTGCAAAGAAGTAGCATAGTCGAACTGTCGTTTCTAAATCTGAAAGTTTCGTAGCTATCATTTTCAATTATAGAAGAGAATCCCATTGTTCTTTATAGTTGATTATATGGTTACTGTAGTATATGATTTGAATTAGTAGTTTTTAAAGTGTCAAAAAGCAATTTTCATTTCGAAATCGCAAAGTGTCTCCCTTACCTTCACTTCATTTTGAAAAGAAATTTGTTGAGTATTGTCGCTTTTAAAATAATTCAGATTTGTACTTAGCTTTCTTATCATCATTCATACATTAAGAAGGCTGAAAACAAATACATGCATGTGCATTTGCACTTATACTACTTGGTTTTATTTAGGACAGTGCATTTAGTGTGTGCTCTGCGCTCTTTGTTGAAAGATTCTCAACTTTCTTTCCTTGGTAGCTAGGATTTTCATTGCCAAAAGAAGATTAAACAGTTGTTTATCATCTTAGACTACATTTTAGGAATTGTATACACATCACGCAGTGAACCTGAAAGGAAAATTTTTAAACAAGATCAACTTAAAATAAATTTAATGAATCTAACAACCTCTTGTACCTACGACACAACTACAATCACCAACTAGTGGGAATAGCACACAACATCTAGAGGTCTAGGCTAGATATGTATTCCGGCGTCGTAAAACCTGGTAATTGTTGTTTTCATTGTTGGTTGGATGATTCCTCCACTCTGAGACAGCAAGTGCCAGTATGGACTTGTGCTCCCACGTACCGTCGAGTATATATTGGGAGACCACAATAGGCTGCATCCTTTATCCTTAGGAAGTCGTGTCTGTCGCCCTACCGATCGCAATGCACTGAACACAGCATTTGGGAAAATTGATTGTCATATTGTAAAAATTATTTTGCAGTTTTGCGATTGGTTTGGTAATCCCCTCTACCTAGATTTCCAGAGTAGTCCATTTTGCTCCTTTTCAGACTCCTTAAAAGAAAAGGTCCATCTGAGCACTTGTCACCTCAGGCTCATTAAAAATCAAAGGCGACTAGAATCATCTTTTGTTTTTTCTCGACTCTTTAAAACTGAAAAAACAAGTTGTGTCAAAACGTCTAAAATTTATTTTAATCGAAATAAAATCACAAATTCCCTTGTTGGTCTTTAGGTTGAGAAAAATGGAGTCTACCAACCAAGGATTTCCCCTTGGAGGAAATCCTAGTCCCTTCTCCTCTTGGGGAGATGTTGGTGCACCCCATATGGCGACATTGTCACTTCCAGGGTTAATGATTGGTTTGCCCGAATGACTCTTCTCTACCTCTATCATTCAGAATACCGTAATTCCTGAACAGTCAAGTTAGCAACTAGATGATACTAGTGTTGCCTCCCAACCTTCTACTTCTGTTTCTCCCTCTCCTCCTTCCTCTTCACTTGATAACGCTGGTAAAGCTAAGGATCAAGTAACTAAGAAGAAGAAGAAGTAGAAAGAGAAAAAAGAAAAAAAGAAGAAGGAACCAAGATCAAAAGGGGGAAACCAGGCGTCGTCTAGCGAAAATCCTCACATCGCACTGTCTAAACCTAAACCTCCATGTGTCATTTCCAATGGAGACCACTATCACCGAGATTGTCCTTGCATCCCCCAAAGCTTAAGGGACTGGTCTCCTTCTTTGCACAATCCGGTGTCGTCAACCTCTGATGATCATGTTCAAAGCACACCATCAACTAGTGAAAGTGAAGTATCTGGACAGAAAAGGAATCACAAATTTCCTTGTAAATTGTGTGAAGGCGATCACGCCGTCTGCCGTTGTCCCTTCCTAGATGAAGCTAAAAGAGTTTTGGATGACCGTCCTGCTTCACCGCTACGGATCCCTCCTGGATATAAAAAACTCTTGCCAAGTCCACCACTGATTGAAAATCAGGCTGGCCCGTCATTGTGGTCAGCCGAAACGTCTATCATTGAAAATGAACCCTCTGAATCCATACCAGATGAAATTCAAAAGGTCGAGGCGACAATTGACCCCGTGTTTCCTTCAGAATGTTCATCTTCAAATGATATTGTCACTGAAGAGAAAGAGAACGACACCATTCAAATTCTTTTAGTAAACACAGACTTCGATGAACTTGGGGGTAGTCTACCCGTTCCTTTATCACAGGAAGGAAGTTCATCAGAGTCATATCCGGCCGTCTATTTGGTCCCACCTCCAAGCAACCTAGTCATTTCCTTCGATTGGAATCTACTAGGCAGACCCCGTTTACGAGCTAGTGTACCATTATGAATCATTGTACAAGCTTATAGAATGGTCATGGCTGGTACCATCATCGATGAAGGGGCTTCTGTGAGTATCCTTTTCTCAACTGCTTGGAAAGCGCTTGGTTCACCATCACTTTTGCCTAAAATGAGAAATCTGACAGACTTTGACAAAGGAACCAGTCGACCATTACGAATCCTTCCAAATGTGCCCATTACTTTGAGAAGGAAAATCATTCACATGAATGTGATGGTAGTTCAAGGACCCCTGGATTATAATCTACCCCTTGGATGTGACTATATTTATTGCATGGGAGCTGTCGTCTCCTCACTCTTTAGAGTAATGTGTTTTCCGCACGAAGGCAGAATGTTCAAGCTCGTAGACCAAATGTCATTCCCCGGTTCACACATAGCAAATAGTCAAATGCCATCCCTAAATGGTCTTTTCACACAAGGAATGTCTCATCGATCTCCAGTTCGTCCACCTGATGAGCGTGAGTGATTCAGGTGGATATGATGGAACCCAGGGGGCATGCACCCTGGTCTGTTTTGGCAGGAAAACCTTGGGTATAGAGTAGGTTTCCGCAGAGGAAAATGACTAGTCCGACACACCCGTCCTCACAGGAAAATGGGATTAGGCTAGAATAAGATTCCCTCGTCAAAGTTATGTGAGTGGAGGCGTCTGTGCTACTCACCTTTGTCTATTTTGGTAGACATCGCCAAGGAAGCATTTTGTCTGCTATGCGGATGAAAGTTTTCATGGTAACCTGGGAATTTTTCGCTATACCTGGGGGCATGCAAACCTTTCCGCATGCAAGTGAAGAGCGACCATTTATTTTTTAAATTTGTAGGTCCTCTAACCCTTTAAACTCTTAAAGCTGGTCGTTTCCTAGCTTGTATAAAGAAAGGATCAGGGGCAAAGCTTACAAAAGGTGCAAGCCCCATAAAAAATGGCATCTTGAATGAGACATCCCTATTATACGACTGGCGAGCAGTGTTACCGCAGGGTTCAAGCTCATTTAAAAAATAATCCTGCCACGAGCAGTTTTAACGCAGAATTCAAGCTCGTTAAAAAATAAACATAAGCCATGAGAAAATGTTTCCCCCAGAGTTTAAGCTCATTAAAAAATGAACCGGTAAATAACCATTGTAAATGCCTTGTCGTCAGCTTTTGAGCCTTGGTCGTGTTCTCATCATCACCTCCACTCTGTTTTTAGTTGATCATTCACCTCCATTTGATTGTTTACCCTTTCGAGGAACATCTAGGAAGAGTGATTCTATTAGCCATCCTTGTGACACTGCCATGGTTGGAAAATTCCAAACCTTACCTGGAATCAACTGCTACCCAAAATCATCACTCGTTCCTTGAAAAATGAGTCTCCTTTAAGCTCTTTTAAATTGACTCGTAAAATATGAAAATATTTCCGAGCGATTAGCCTCTTTGGCTCGTTAAAGTCATCGAAAGTGCTATCCCTCCTCTAGGTTTTAATCTTTTTGGACCTGAGGGATTATTACACAAAAAGATCAAGCGCTTATCTTGTTCGGCTCGTTAAAACTATTGAAAATTCATCCCTTTCATATTATTTTACACTTTTTCGGACTTAAGGGATTATATGACGAAAAAGAATCTTTGGAGTCTCCTTTCCGTCCCTTTCAAACTCTCTAAAATTGAAAAGGACCGAGTTATCTTTGTCATTAAACTCGTTAAAACCTAATAGCGACAAACTCGTCCAAATGGACGAGAACGAGTTTCACTGTCACTAGGCTCGCTAAAATTTAGCGACAAGTTCGCCTGAAGGGTGGATTATAGAACAAGAATATGTTATCCTCCTCAAGCTTGACAAAAATAAAGAGGTACTGCTCAACAATGACTGGGGAAAATTGGGAAGAAAACTTGAAAAAACTTTATTGGTAGCAAATCGCTCTTGAACATGACACTTTCTCTCCGCATCCGAGCTGGGTTGGGTTGTTTCGTTCACTGGTCATATCACCATTGGTCCGTCACACCATCCATATTTTGGGTTAACGATATCAACCCATCTTCAGTGTCGCCGATATGTTCAAGAGAAGTCATTCAGAGAATTCACCTGTGTCTCACCCACTGCAATACATTCATGCTCCATTCTTTCATGACTGCCACCTTGAACCCTATATCATCAGATTGTTTTCACCTCCAAAATCATTTGCTTCGTTCCATGTCATAGATGTGGGATTCATTAAGGCCCTCCTATGATGGGTCGTTTCATGTCGACATCAGCTCATTATCCAAGAAGTTGACCTAGGAACAACCCTTTTAGTGCTTTGAAGCTTGCATGCTTCAATGACAAGTTTCTCACTATCGGTGATAGGTTTACATTAATGGCCTTCGACTGAGAGATTTTGCGTGGTGTTCAATGCCAAGTCCTTTTTTACACCACGTGAAATGTACTGTAGTACCTTGAGGGTCACTATCAAAATTGGTGATTCCTCTCGTGCCTATTAACAACTTACATCATTGGCTGGTAATCAAGCAATGTCTTTCCATGTTCGACTCCAGAACATTTTTCACATGGATCAACTTGTACTTTGAGTTAAGATTGAACGAGTTTTGAAGACCCCAAATCTAGTTTCATCCATCCAGGCTACGATATATTCAGGAATATAAAGACATCAAATATACATCATTGCCGAAGAGATGATCATCCAAATCAAAGGATGATGAGTCTGAATCATTAGTCTGCCACACAGACGATTGTCTTTCCTATGTACATGAAAATGAATTTATAAAGTTGAGCATGGGAATGCCCGCCTCAGATAGATCATGAAAAATGTTATGAAGATAATGTATTGTATTGTATCTTATCACAGGTCACCTCCCAGCTCAAAAAAATTTCAGATCCTCATGGTAAAGCATTTCATCCGACATCAAAAGATTAACAACCTCATGCTTTAGGGGGCAACTGTTATAGGAATTTTTGGGCATTGCAACCCCAATCATAAATGTCCATAAACTGAGGGCTCCTATCCCTAAAAGTGTTTCTTCACTACCTGAAGGAACAAGGTCAGCTGATTACATCATCTCCCAGAAGTTCTCCACTAAAAACTGCTCAAAAATGGTCAAAACTAGACCATACTGAATACCCAATGCAGAGGGTGCGATGAATATCACCTTCCCAGTGTAAAGGGTGCGATGCATACTGAATGGCCCCTCTGTAGGGTGTGATGGTCGGGAATGGACAAATGGCAGGGACAATTTTCGAGGTGGAAGATCATGAAATCTTCGAGAAGCTTCCCCTCTGACACTTGCCTCTCTGTTTTCGACCAGGGATGAGTAAGAGATCATCAGTCTCCAAGTGGAATCAAGAACTATTAGAGAAAGGACACTAATCAAGACCCCAGAAGATGACTCACCCCCCTACAATCATCTATATAGGATCCCTCATCACAGAGATCCAGAGGCTGGAATCTTGTATCTTGTAGAGAAGTGTTGTTGGCTTTCTGGAGTAACTTCATAGTGTTGGGTGATATAAGCTTTACTTAAGGTGAAGAAGGGCTTTCTTGTTGGAGGATGATGCTGGGTCAGAACATATGGTTGTAATCCTCCTGCTTTTCTTGATATTAATAAAGTTATTCAAGTTTTCCTCCATACTCTTGTATGTTTGATTGTATATGCATTTGTATGGTTAACACATATCTGGTCCTGTGTTATTTATGAATATAGATCTTTGTTCTTCGATAGTAGTATGTTGCTTTGATTCCGCAGGTGCTCTTTGAAGCTGGGTAGACGAAAAAGAAGCGGCAAATATCTATCAGGAAGGGGAGGAATCAAACAAGGAAACCAAGCGCAAGATTAAGGTTGGTCTCCTTTGTTCCACTCTTATCTATTTTCAAAAAGGAAAGCGAAAGTAGACTTTACTTGTTTGTTTCTAAGATAGCTACCAGTCTTAGTGGGAATAACAGCTCTGAGTGGACACTATTCCTGGTAACAAATATTACTATTATCTTTTCTGAAGAAGAGGTTCTGCCTCAAACTACTGTGCACTTTACATCTGAGCCTTCTCAGGGTGGTCACAGAGTGGCGGGCAGCCAGGGCAGTGAGCAGAATTTGGCAGATGAAAGCCAGGAGGAAGGGCGTGGTGAGAAACATGACAAGGGTGGTGCTCCTAGCGATAGTCATCCACCAGGTGACTGCTCTCATGGTGCCTATGTCTTGATGGTCAGTGAAGACAATTCCAGTGATACTCATCCCTCGTCGGTTCTTCCCGGCGGTAGTGATGCGGGTAACATGGCAAGAAATGATGAAATGTGGGATGGCAATGCGTGCGCGGTTGTGGAGGAGCCTCCGAATGAGAACGAGGTAATATGAGGCCACCTGGGCCCTTTCAAACCTACCTGGTTTTTTTCTGATGGTTCGTATGGTTTCATTCGTGCGGTTTTGGGTTTGCATCCCTCGCTCTGCCTCTGTAGTTAGGCAAATTCGTTCTTCTTCATGGTAGGGTGGTAGTCTGTAGCTCTTTTATGGTTTTGGCCAGCATATCTGGCTCTTATTTCTGGTCTCGACATCTTCATAGGTGTTTATTCCATCTCTTCCTCATGATCTTTTTGTTAAATTTTGGTTCCTATGTCTAGTTCCTTGCTTACTGTAACTGGTTCTCCCTTACATGGGACAGTTTTGTTGCGTTGAACACTCTCAAATGCTCTTGCCTGAGGCTTCAACCTCCTTCTAACATTATTTTGATTTTCAGTTTATAGAATTAGTCTTTACAGAGAAAAAAATATATATATTATATCAAATACAATAATCATAGTTAATATAATATATCTCTACCATGGGTATAAGTGTTAACACTTACAAAAAAAAAGTTATGATTATAAAATCCAAGGACACTTACTCTAATTTTATGTATAACAATAGTAAATTGGAGGAAGTGTCTTCTTACATGTAGAAATCACTCAGCCATATTAAACACACACAACAAATTAACACACAATAATCAAACCAGTGACACAAAAGACAAACTTGCAAAAAAGGCAGAGAGCCATCATGTGGTCTCTCATGCTCACATATTTTTCATTCTTTCCTATTCAAATAATTTAATAATACATTTAAATACATGAGCATGTGGTCTTAAGATAGTGGGTCTATCTTAGACTCACTTGGTTGAGACAATTTCTCAACTTACACACTAATTTAGGAGAGCTAGTTGGAGAGAATCTCTCCTCCAAACTAGAATCCTTAGTTTGAGGAATTCTCATGATTTTATTTATTTAATTGGATTTATTATTATTTTTTAAGAGAGTGAGGCTAACATTCCCCCTCCCTCAATGATAAATCCAAAATGAACAAGGAACCATCTTCCAACTTCTCAAGTTGATCCTCGAAAAAATATTTGCCTGAAAAACCACCAAAACTGGATGCTGAGAAAACTCAAATCTGAAGAGAACATGAATCAGTTGCATGTCCAATTTATCTCTGAATGTCGCTTGACAACTCCATCACGTGCCAAGATGCAAAATAATCCAACCGTCCTTTTCTTGAAATCATCATCCTATGTCCACTGACAAAATGTGATGAATGCCCACTGGCTAGAAAACAACTCATTGTTGATTTTGATGTGTTTGAAAACTGCTCACGGTTGACTTTGTTGATGTTGTCGAGACTTTCATTCTGACAACCACTTGTCAATTTCATTGACATTTTCCCTCTTTATTAGCTGAAAGGAGAGACAATTTTATGCATTTGATATTTGAACTCCCCCCTTCAGGTGTAGGATAGTTTCACTATTGTACTCCCCAGTTCAACTGCATGAGAGTACCATCTTCATTTGACTGTTGGCTAGAATATGTGTGAGTGAATCCAATTGTAAAACTTGTACAATCTTCTGGCTGTGGATGACCATTCCGAGGGATCAATCCATGAAAAAATGATCTTTAATCTGGAAGGTTGGTCTTGTTTGCAACATTTCTCTGAGGAATTATCTTCTTTCCACAATGGTGACAAGGATGGAGATCAAAACATTGATCTTCCAGATGATCAGTTCTTTGACAATGAGAACATGTCGGTTTGTGTGCAACTTGAGTTTGTGTGCATTTTTGTTTGTCTACAACTTCAGTTTATGCACATTGATGTCGGTTTGCAAGTTGTTGAGAACTTGCTGAGGTGATTTTTTCAAGTAATCTGACACTGATGAACAAATGGGCTTTAAATAATTAGGGATATGTAAGTTGTTCTTATCTTTGACATATCCTAAGCCACGTCGATTTTGATTACTTTGAATTTCCTCCCATGGCTTGATGATGGGTTTGGAAGAAATTTGAACTGAAACAACTTCAACACTTGAAGTTGGTTGGATGAATGAAGTCAAATGATCTTTCTCTAGAATGATCAAAGACTTGGAAGAAACATGCTTCTCTTGCAACTCATTTCTCTGTAGTTGTGATTCTAGTTGAAGGAACTCAATTGTTTCATGTGCATGTTTAATATGCACTTGAATGTCAGCAAGAGTGGTTTTGCTAATGTGCACCATGTCGTCATCTAATGAGAACATTAAATTGTGAAGAATTTGGGAGAGCTGAATGTGTGTCACCATGATGTCTCGCTTACTTTGAAGTCAGGCTCACTTGGTGTAGAATTCGTGCTTGAAAATTGTGCACTTGAGTTGATCACTGACATGACAGGCTCTCTTGTACTATTTGCTGATTGCTGATGCTTTAAACACTTGCTTGAATTTCTGATTGTACGCTCGCTTGCTGATGATTGATTGTTGCACACTCGCTTGCTTTCACACTTGTTTGCTTTCACACTTGCTTGATTTGATTGTTTGAATGATGATTGCTTGAAACTCTAGGTTGATTTGAGGCTTACTTGAACATGCTTGGTTGATTACTGACACTTGTGATTTCTTGAATGTACTCACTGAATGTGATGATTTGTAAAAAAGAAAAGGGTGTCGAACATTATCGAAAATGCACCCAAGATACAAATGACAAGTTCAATCATGATGACTCAGTTGAAGACTTACTTGACTTAATGTATTCTCCTTAACAAGTCAAATTAGTTTGTCGGTTACAACCGAGAATGCACCCGTACAATTCAGTTAAAAAATGTTTATCAGCAAGTGATACAAAAAGTGTTGAAGATGTTGATTGCAATTGTACTTTGAAATGCTTGAGATTGTAGCATCCTTAACTTGATTTCTTTGATTACAAAATGTGAAATATGCTTGCTTGAAAGATAATCTTATCAATTTGATGATGTGACACTTTGTGCTTGTGTACTTATGCATGTAGTTGTTTTAAGCATAATACAAAGAGATAATTTGAACACAAGTCATGCACATGCATTCATTACACACCGTGTACCTAAGATCCCCTTATTCAATTTCAGGCAGATCTAGAACACAAGCACTACAAAAATATGTCTTTATTAAATAGTGAATTACATCAACCTTCACCTTCACAACATCATGAATGAAATTTATCGAACAATGAGAATGCCAAGCTCACAAATTCTTGAAGCAACTTGCCTTCAAAAATAAATGTACACTCTACTAAAAAGCTTTCTTTAAAATACAACAATGAGCTTCCCTTTTAAAAATCTTCACTTATCACCCCAAACATTGACAAAATATGCACCTTATGACTCAACAAAATCACTTCTTACTACCTTACATAAATAATTGGAAATACTCCTTATCCCTCCAAAAAATAACTTATAATTAAACTATACACCATTTTCAATTTACTTATGTCTCCCTCTTTGTGAAACTAAAGTGATGGTCTTGTTTTATACTATGTCAAAAAAAAAAATTTAAACCATATCCTTTAAATTTGATGCGTTGAAAAGTCACTTAGGAATTTGTACACTGTATACCTACATGCTCCCTCCCTCCTAAGCTAGTGATCTGTGTGTGAGCTAATTCATTCTAACCCTTCCTGGACAATGATTGTCGATCACTATAGATAGAATAAAACCATACTTATTTCGAGGGTTTAGAACACGCACTCTCCAAATTCAAACTGTTATGCATAGTCCCGGGAGTCATTCAATGATAGACATGCAGGCGGGCGTTCCCCCAAATGACTAGATAATCCAATCTAGTCAATGAGATACAATACATAAGCTAGAAAGATGTACTTCATAGAATTCAAAAGGTGAAGGTTTTGCCTTAGTTGGGCATGTGGTGAGATTGCAAGTAGTTTTGGTGGAGATCAAAGATAGTGGAATGACAATGTCTAGTCATTATGTAAACATCAAAAAGCGTCAGCTGAAAGAGCACTTATCTTGACCTCTATGCTAAAGTTTTTGGTTGAAGCTACAACAATATGCAACTGTCTTCATACATTTTGTAAGGAATGCATTTATCAAAAGCTTCTCGATAAGGAGACATACTATTGCCCTATATGTGATGTTTATTGTGGCTGTGTCGAATGCTAAAAATCAACAACAGTGGTCTGGTACTTTGAGGGAAGATATCACACCTCAACCTGCCACAGAGCAATCAGATTAATTCTCAATCAGAAGGTTTTTTCTATTCCTAGAGACTCCAAAGGGAACTTCATTAGATCTATGATAATGAATTAGGAAAAGGAAGGCGAGCTCTCATATTCTCGATGGAAACACGCAGATAGACACAAGTGTATAAATCGATCAAAGAATTCTATAAACACTTCTGCAATACACAATGAAACCAATTTTCCTATGAATGTTACCCTTTCTTATGCAAGAATTTGGAAAATCCATTCCCACGGAAACATATATTCCTGTCTTCTCCAGTGATTATCCTGATGGGGGAAATTCCTTTCAAAATATCAATCTATTTTTTACTTAAATGATGTTGTGGCAAGGCAAGCGGCACTTTCATCTCTTGTACGTAATCACGTCGAAACACTGTTATCACATAGCCTTGTAGCTAGCTCCTTGATGCAGATCTGCACAAGCTCCATGCACAATGTGTTCATGCAGCAACGTATTGAATCAGCTTCACCATGCTACACTATCCTCACTCACACCTGGCTCTGATACCACATGTAGAAACCACTCAGCCATATTAAACACACATAACAAATTAACACACAATAATCAAACTAGCAACACACAAAAGACAAACTGGCGGAAAAGGCAGAGAGTCATCATGTGGTCTCTCATGCTCACATATTTTTCATTTTCGCTTATTCAAATAATTTAATAATAAATTTAAATACATGAGCAAGTGGTCTTAAGATAGTGCTTCTATCTTAGACTCACCTGGTTGAGACAATTTCTCAACTTACACACTAATTTAGGAGAGCTAGTTGGAGAGAATCCCTCATCAAAACTAGAACCCTTAGTTTGAGGAATTCTCATGATTTTATTTATTTAATTGGATTTCATTATTGATTTTTAAGAGAGTGAGGATAACATTACAAGTACCTAGGAATTGATATTCATCACAAGCTCAACTGAAACTATAGCATTGAGAAAATGATTAATGGGGGTTGAAAAGCTTATTTTGGTCTTGAAAATAATTGTAAAACGACAAACCTCCTAATGTGGGATAGAAAGAAGTTCCTCTTTGAAACATTAGTCACTCTTGTTATCTTATATGGATGTGAGGTTTGGGGTTGTAGCATCTCTAGATAATCCTGGAGAACTATTGAGCAAATCCAGAAGCGTTTTATAATTTATAATCTCAAAATTAAAAGCAATACAACCTATCCTATTCTCCTTATAGAAGTGGGTCTTTCCCTTATTGAGAGTTGTACAAGCACAAACTCAATAACATAGGAGACCATAGACTTCGTAAGCTAGCTTTAAATTCCAACCAAAACCACCTAAGGCTCAAAGGAGGTTAGTATAAAGACACTAGGGTCTGGTTAAACCATTGGGAGATCGACAAGAATTTTGCATTACAAAACATTAATAAAATTAAAAATATTGTTACTTCTAAGTTCAAAGAAAAAAATGTGGTGTGAGAAAGATTTAGCAGCTAAAAGAAAATTAAGATATTATAACGAGGTCATCAACCCCACCCTAGAAGATCAAAAGTATCTCTCTGTTTTAATTAGCTCGAAGAAGAAAATTAATATAGCTAAGATTAAAACAAACTCTCATGAGCTCCATAGTGAAACGGGTAGTTGGGCAGTTCCTAAAACACCATGGATGGAAAGGATTTGCCATCTCCATGAGAATATGAACATCGAGCATGAAAATCACTTTGTGTTAGAGTGCCCTACGTACAACCACATTAGATCTCAATTTCATAGTCTTTGTTGCAACACTGACCTTCCTAACCTTTTATGATGTCAAAATTATAGTGAACTCCATAGACTTCTCTCCAAATTTTAATAATAATAATTCATTATATTCTAATAAAACTAATTTAAAATAGATTATATTACTTAATAATACAAAACTATATCAAATAATATTATTATAATTTATTTAAAATAATAAATTCTATTTTTAGAAATTATTATCATAATCATTCATTGCAATTGAAGACCGATTCCCAATTTTGACGAGAATTGTTCTTCGTATCAGTTATTCTTACAACACAGTTTGACAAAGTGACAGAGTTTGACAAAATCTAAAGTGTCGGGAGCATGAGTTGGAAAATTCCACGTTACCATTCAATTAATGATGAAAATTTCTACCACCGACTGAGCATGAGCTGTCACCTGTCGATTTTTGCACTCACATACGAAAACATGACATCGAAAGTTCAAAGCAGTATTTTGTGTTAATGATCTGTTAAGATGTTAAAATAATATGTTCGTTATTAATTAAAATGTTAAATTAAATTCTTCATTATAATGTTAGGGTCGTTTTCTATGTAGTTGAGATATTTTTATGAGTTATGCTTTTATTTGTATGAGGTTGAAATATTTGTTTTAGTTAAATTTAGTTTGATTTTTTTTGGAATATGTGATAGAGGTTTATTTTAAGAGAGAATTATTATGGATAGTTTTTTTTAGTGTAGTTTATTTAGAAAAATATTTGGTTTTTTAGTGTAGTTTATGGATAGATTTTTCAAGAAGTAGTAATATTTGGTTTTGATAAGTTAATTTAAATATTATTTTCAAAAAATATCCATTTATATAGTTGTTACCTATTAATATTTTTAATAAATTATTGAAATAATATTATTATTTAAATATTTTTTTCAAAAACTATTCGTTTGATATAGGTGGTTACTTAATAATATTTGTTTTTAATATATTAATAAATTAATATTATAATTTAAACATTATTGTTCAAATATAGCCATTATTTGAAATTATTATGTCTCTATATTGCTCTCTATTTAAGCCTGTGCCATGGTCTGCCTCTTCATCTCGTCCTGATGATGAACCACACTTGTTGGTTCGAAACGCGTGGGCCAAAAAATTATCTCAGTTGATTTCTACCAAAAGACTTCGTTTAATTCATTATGGATCACAGAAGCTTGAATACAGAAATTTATAAACATGTTATGTAAAATATTATGAAGTTTTTGGTTGGACCTTTTTCAATGACTCTTGTTCAGTTTAGGAATAGGCATGGTGCATCTAGTGGTTATAGTCATAGTGGAAAAAATCAACCTCCTATAAGATTTCCCCAATTAATGATCACACTAGTTAAAAAATAATAATAAAATAATGATTATTTAACCGTAATACTAGTGTAGGGTGGTTATTTGTGAACATTGTGTATGATTGGACCAATCTAGGATTGTACAAAATTCAGAGATTCCACACACAATGTATGCAAACATTTTTTTTAAAACATGGTGAATTGGTAACACATTGGAGTAATTTGAGCGAGACCCAAGGTCAAATTTTCCAACAGTCATTATAGCACCAAGAGTATATCTACTAGCCCACAATATATATATTTTTTTTGTGAACTTTGGCAAAGCTGCTATCTATATTTCAAAAACAAAATTTACATCCGTCAAATGTCCTAGGTGGTTAACCTACTCGAAGGAAACCAGGCAATGACCTGTCTGCATTAAATCCATCCCAAAATTTGAAAATGTTCATCTCTATGTTTTTATCATGTTTGCTCTTCCGAGCTCTACTCATTATCATAACTTTTATTCTACGATAATACATCATATTTCAGTTTATCTCTCAAAACACACTAACAGACTTAACATATTGCGTTAGTCCTCATCCGAGAAAACTATCGGGGCAGGCGCCTTGACACTTGATCCAGGGATCTTGCTTCTCTACTCCATTTTCCATTTCAGGTCTCTCAACATCTGTTCAATTCTCCCCAAGATGAGGTCGTTGCAAGAGGCCTGAATTTGTACAACTGCAATTTCCTTAAGGAGCACAGACTTTAGGTTTTCCATTTCTTCCTGGTTCTAATTCCTTTGATGTTCGTTCCGCTACCACATTTCCTCCTCTTCTTCTTCTCAGACACCCAGATTCATGTTCATGGCTCTAGCTACCATATGCTTCATTATCCAGTATTGTTGGAGCGTTTTATTGAAGAGGGAGTTGCGGCTGTGCGAGTTGCCAGGGTCCGGCACCATGGCCTCCGATTCTCCCTTGGGGACCTCCTGGTTAAAGCTAATTGATCTCAGCTCTCTCTCCTAACCAGTTATCTGCTCGCTAATTTCGGGTTGGTTCCCTGCCATGTAAGCATCTATAATGATCATCATGTGCTCTACCTCTGATTTCCTGCCTCTCCTTTTCTGATTTTTGCTGGTTCCTTCTTCTTGTTTTAGTACCTATTTGGCTTTCCAAAGGGCCATTTTCTTTCTGGACTAATTGCTGCACTTTATTGAATATTTCTTACCTATCCAGAAATGATAACATAAGTCAGTAACACGAGTTAGAATCTATTTTTTGATCCAGTTTCTTACTATCCTTTCCTTGCTAGGATTCTGGTGTCCCAGGGTGTGGGAAGGGTATGAGGGTACTTCACACACTGAGGGCCGACCTCTGAATCGACCCATTTTATTTTCGCTGCCTATGTTTCTGGCTTTCTCAAGGTCTGTTCTGGTTGGCTTTTCTCCCCGACTGCCGAAGGGCTTGGCTTTCTCTCCTTTTCTCCAGGGATTTTCTACTCATTCTTCCTCTGGCCTTTTCTACAATTTTTTTTTTTTTGCTTAGGTCTGGCTACTTACAGGGTTACCTCTCCTTCCTGAGGTTCCTTCCTTCCCTACTCTGAGAACTATCCTGGATTTGGTCTATCCTTTCCTCAAGGGACCTTTATTATTTTTCCCCGGATGACTAGTGGTTTTCCTCGGAGCTAGGGCTTTCTATCTTGCTCCTCTGGTCAGAGGTGGACACTGCTGCCTGGGTCTATGGGTTCCTACATACTGGCTATGACTACCTTCTAATCTAAGTTTCATGGTCCTCTCAGGGAAGTTGCTTAGACTTCTACTTCTAGCTACAACATAAGAGACCGAGTATGAGGTTGAGACTACATACTGTCTTACCCCGTCGTTTTTGTATCCTTTGTCTGTTCGTTGCTCCTGTCTACCACCTTTCTTCATTACAACCGAATTCGTGCTCTGTTGCATGCAAATTGTTGTTACCACCTCAAGCCCTCTTTGGGTTATTCCTATCCTTATGTCCCTTATGACCTCCACTTGTCCTATTTCTTTACCGACACTTTCCCGAGTCCTCTTCTCGGGATGTGCCTCGACCGTTGTGTCCACCTTTACTCCCCATCAATCCTACATCTTCCCGGCTACTAATCTAATATTCACCCTATGAGTAACATCAGTTAAAGATTTATTAAAAAAAGGTATTACAAACTCATGTGCTGGTGTGTGTTCTGTGTTATTGAAACAACGGATCGATCAGATTTCCAATACATAGACATTTAAAATGGAAAGACACAGAGAAATAGAGTAAGCAAACATAAAGACACAAGAATTTTAATAAGGAGTTCACCTTGTTCTCCTGGGCTACATCTCTGGTCCAGCTTTCAGTGGTGGCCTTGTTTTATTGTGCCCTTAAGTAGAGAATTACAATACAGGGACTCAATGTGAGTTCTCCTGAAGCATGTTTTGCTTGGCAGGGTGGTTCTTGGATTCCCCAAGCCACTGGAGTACACAAAATCTTCTTCTTCCTACCAGCTTTGTGACCTTCTGGTCTACAGTTGCAAGAGCCCAACGTGGTGCTCAGCTCGGATAGATTCCTCTATGGGATGGCTTGAATCTCTCAAGCTCTGGTGCTCGACGTTGCCACTGGTCAGCTCAGCCCTCTGTCTCTTCCTGTTGTTGCTTTATTGCCTTCTTCTCTGGTTTCTTTCTCTCAGTGTTCAATTGTGTATTCTATTTTGTTGTTCATGGCTTTTAGTCATTTGAACTCATGCCCGTTTGGTTCCTCTTCTGCCCCTGTCGATTCACCTTCCACAACTGCGCTTGAAGTTCCATGTTCGGCGTTGGCAAGAACACTCGAGAAGTGGCCACATGTCCTCCTCTAAATAGCACCAACCTGCTTCGTCGATTCATTTCTTTAGTTTCATCGTGGATGCATTTTTCGTCCACCGTGGCAGTCAAATGGACCTCAAATCTTTACAAACGCGGCTTAATCCTTCATCGATTCTGCTTCCTTCATTGGGCGTAATCTCAGCCGTCCGAACTAGATTCCCCAGATCCAACGTTGTACGCACGTCCCGCGCGGTTGACCTGCTCAACCAATAATGCGTGATCGACGACGATTTTCTCTCACCTCTACCGGCACGCGTCAATCGTTGAGTGGGATCGCTCCGCTTTCTCCATAACTATTGACCGTTTGAGGACGCCCGATCAATATTGTCGGTTTCCAGACCGCGGGTCCCGCCTTGTATGATTAGCGTTTTTTTCCTTTTCCGCCTGCAATTCTCCGGTTCGCCATGTGTCCAAGTGCTCGGGCTTCCTGCATTTTGGCCTTGTTTTCCCAGCGATGCAGGATTAACACTGAAGCGTTAATCACGCATCAAAATCCACCTCTGTTTCCCGATCCGAGGTTCCCAGGGGCTAATTTTGCTTCCCGCGTAGTCTCCATGGGCCTCGGTTAGCACGCTTTGACCGGGGTCCTCGTCGTTCCACGCTGTCTGCCATTGCCACTCGTTTAGGGTGTTCAATGTTTTGGATTTCCTTAGAGATTTGCTCCGACCTAATACAGTCATGGTTCTTGACAGTCTTTTATGGATCCAATTTGGATCAGCTACTCTATCCGTGTACTTTCTGCCCTTTTGTTGCCACTTTCCATCCCTTCTCTTACCTCACACCTGCCCTCCCATATCTCATTCCTTTATTGCACCTCTGCTGGCATCTCGGGATGCGATCCATCCCTGCGCTGCTTCGTCAACTGCCCCTTTTTCCATTTACTCCTTTCATTTCGCGCGTGTGTCCAATCTGTCATCACCAGCTATGTCCTTTCCTTGTGTCTGCCACTTGTTACCTTTTCCTAAACATTCCTCTCTGGATTACTATTTCCACCGTTATCAACTTTTAGGAGTTTCTGCAGCCGTGCCTTCTCCTCCAGGTGAGGGAGCTTTGTTCCTCCAAGGTCCATCAACCTTCCCCTATTTCAGCTTCCCGAATTAGCCAACTAGTCTGCCGGTCTGTTACATGTTCGCATTACATGTGTGGGGATAAGATAGTCTACTCTGTTTATCAATTTTCCTATTTAACTGGTTAACCATTCTGTTCTTCAGCTCCTACTAATCATTTCCACAAGTGTCTTGTTTTGTAGTTGTTTTACCATGTCGACTACCAGTTTCGAATCACCTTCAATTTGCAGGTTCTGGTACTTTTCCCGGATGGAAATTTTGAGTCCACATTTTAGCGCGTGTAACTCCGCTTCATTGTTTGTTGCTTTTCCACAATCCATTGCATAAATTCTCAAAGTGGTTCCTCCATCATTATTGAGTAACCCCCCTATTCCTGCTTCTATAGGATTACCTTTTGCTGCCCCGTCAAAGTTTAGCTTGACAAAACATTGTGGTGGATGCATGTAAGTACTGATCTCCTCGGCCTGTCTGGTTTGAGGTTTACTTTATGTTCTGTCTATCATGTTCTATTTTAATTGTAGGCGCTACAAAATTCTCTCCTATGTTTGATTGATCTTCCAGTGTTCATCATTCCACCTTTCCGTTAAAATAGTTTCTCTGATATTTTGTATTGTGTGTTTCCATATTTCGGTCGAGGTTCTCCTTTCCTCTTTGAATATCATGTTGTTTCTTTCCTTCTAGATGTTCCAAAGCATGAGCCCAATGGACAACGTCCACGCGCGGTTTATGATCTGGTTCTGGTAAGGTTTTCTTGGCCAACTTTCCAGATTATTTTTTATATTATGGTAGTTTTTATGACTATTTTCAAACATTTTCTCGTGATTTCTCCATAGGTTGCAATTGACGGTGGAATTGTTAGTTAGGTGCTCCATCGTCTCCACCTGTTCTTGGCATAGTGCGCATCGTGAGGGTCCCTGCATGACTTTTCTCCATATTTGATCCCAAATTAGTGCCCGTCCATGATGTAAGATCCATAGAAAGAAGGATACTTTAGGCTAAGTCTTAATTTTCCAGATGTTTTTCCATTTTTTTTATTCTGTCGGTTGATTATGCCCTGCCCTTATATGATAGCCTTCTACTATAGAGAACATGCCTTTTATTCGAGTTCCCCATTAGAGTATATCCTTCCCTGTTTTAACCGCAACTTTCCTGTATGCCATTTCTTTGTTGTAATTACCCAAGCTTGTTGTCTCTGGGGTTGCTACCCAGTTATCCTTTTGCTTCCAATTTCACCAGTATTCCCCTATGCTTGGCTTCCAAAAGTTTCTGACCAATTTCCCCTCTGTTCTAGAGGTAAATTCTTGGATTTCTTGGAGAGCTTCTTTATGGAGAAGCTTTTCTTGCTATTGCCAGGATTCTCCCAGAACTTGGTTGTATGCCCCTCTCTTACTTCCCAAAAGCTATAATCTCTTATGAGGTCTTGATTGTTCCTAGCCAAATTCCATATTACTGATCCTTTTTCCTCTGTTTGGCTTCTCATCCTGTCTTCTGGTTTCTCTGTCACCTCGTATTTCTTCTCCCAAATTTTCTTCCATAGGTCCTACCCACCCTGTGTCCACCTCCACCATAGTTTTTCTCCCATCACTTGGTTGAGGGTATAAGGGTCACGCAAACCTAAGCCTCCATCTTTGATTGGTTTGCTGAGCCATTCCCAGCAGAGCAATGCCCATTTTCGTGTTTTACTTATTCCTTGCCATAAAAAATTCTTAAACATGGCTACTAATTTTTGACAGATAGATTTAGGGACAGCTTGGCTAGACATCTGGTATATTGGGATTGATTGCAATACTTCTTTTAGGAGTTTTATCTGGATAGGAGTATTCAGAGACCGAAATGTCCAATTATTTATCTTCTTTCTAATCTTGCTTATGAGATGTCCCCATTTCGCTACTCTATACTGATACTCATTGAACATGATGCCAAGATACTTTGTTGGGAAACTTCCTAATCAGAATCCCATTGTTCTTGCTAAGAATCTTTGGGATGCTACCTGGGTGTTAAAGAAAAAGAATTCTGATTTCTCATTATTAATCTTTGTCCCTGATGCTTCCATGAACTCTGAGAGAATTTTTTGAATCTATTGGGCTTCCTTGAGAGTAGCTTGTCTATAGATCATGACATCATCTACAAATTTCTGATGTGTTATAGGAATTTCATTACCCCAGATTCGCAGTCCCTTTATCTGTTTAGTGACCAGATGCGCTTTCACCAGCTGACCCAAACCTTCTGCTGCTAGAATTAATAGAAACGGGGAGAGGGGATCTCCCTATATGAGCCCTCTCATAGGGTTAAAGGCTTCTGAAGGGGATTTGTTTAGCATAATTGACAATACCAGGTATTTATCATTGACATTATCCATTTCACCCATCTCTCGTTAAAGCCATGAGCCTTTAGGATACCCCTCAGGTATTCCCAACTAAGATGATCTTAAGCCTTCACTAGATCCAATTTTATTAGCATGCCTTTGTTTTTGGAGTTTTTCAGTGAGTATATTGCCTCTTGAGCAATTACTATACCATTAGTTATGTGTCTTCCTTTAACAAATCTAGTTTGCTTATGAGCTATGAGGTCAGGCAGGATTGGTTTGACTCTGTTTACCATTATTATATCCAGTATTTTTCATACTACATTACATAGGGCTATTGGTCTGAAGCCCTGGGGTTCTTCCGAGTTCTCATTTTTCATAATCATTTAAGCAAGGAAGGTGGCTTTGAGGGTCGGGTGCATGCGCTTCGTGCATCTTGATTCTTCCACTAGTTCCACGAGGTCCTGGCTCATGAAGCTCCAGGAGGCTTGGTAAAATTCTATAGTAAATCGATCAGGCCCCGGGGCCTTGTTCTTCGCCATTTATTTTTACCACTTCCTCCACTTGTTCTTTTGTAATCACCCTGAGTAGGGCTAGATTTTGATCTCTTGTCACTTTTTAGGGATATATTGGAAAACATTAGTTATTTCCTCCTCCCTTCGTATATTAGGTTCAGTCAAGATCCCTTTGAAGTAGTCTACCAGTAACTTCTCCATTTCTTCTTGTTGAAGTACCATGTTCCCTCAACTATCCTTGAGTGAGAAGATTTTATTATGTTGTCTATGGTTCACCAATGCTTTATGAAAGAATTTTGAATTTTGAATTTCTCTTCCCTTCTTTTAACCATTGGACTCGTGATTTTTGTTTCCATAAAATTTCTTCTTGCTTTCCTCTTTCATCGATTTCTGTAATCACCCTCCCTTCCTCCTCTACCATCTCCTCACTTCTTCCTCCCTCTATAATTTGTTGTTGGATTCTCTCCATTCTTGTTTGTAGTATTTCTTTCTCTTTTTTAATGTTACCAAATTCCTCTCTGTTCCATTTCTTTATTTTTCCTTTTAGGTCTTTTAGTATAATTTGAAACATATGCATTTTGTTTCTACCTTCCATGCCATTTTTACTCTCCTGCCACCAAGTTTTCATTTTTTCTAGGAAATTTGAATCTCTTAGCCAAAAGGCCTTGAACCGGAATGGCCTTTTTTTATTCTATGGATTCATAGCAATCTCCAGTTTGATAGGCCAATGGTTCGACCCTATAGATGGAACAATGGAAGATTCATAGAAGATATCCTTTCCTATTAATTATTTAGAGGCTAGAAATCTGTCCAGCCTTGATGCTATCTACCTATTCCTACCTCTTCTGTTGTTCCAGGTAAATTTTCCATTTATAGTTGGAATTTCCACCAACCTTAATTCCATTTGCAAATCTCTGAATCTCTCCATCTCTGGGTCCTCTCTCGGTATTCATCCTTTCTTCTCTTCTTTGGATGTTGTCATATTGAAATCTGCTATAATGCTCCACATCTGTTCCTGATGCATATTCCCAAGCTTCTGCATATGAGTGAGGAAGCTACCTCGATCTACTGGGGTGTGGGGCCCAAAGACTGCTGAAACTAGAAACCATTCACTTTGCCCTATGAGTCTAAATCTTCATGTAAGGATTCTGGGCAGTCCTATCCACTAGTCTGTTATGACTTCTGCTAGATTCTAGATGACCGCTATCCCTCCCACACTACCTTTAGCATCTAGGGTTACTTGCTCATATTTAGGTTTAATTTTATTTAGGATTTCCTCCATCTTTTGACCTGAGATTTTGGTCTCCTGGATTAGCATTATCTGTGGTTTGTCTTTTCTTAGCCGTTCCGCTAAGTGTCTCTACTTCCCTTTACTATTCAAACCTCTTATATTCTAGGATGTTATAATCATTGGGGGGTTTGATTGAGGTTTTGGAACACCGCCGAAAGCAGAACAACTCTTCCTGTGTTTACTAACATTTCCCCCATGAGCTAGATGGAATCCTTAATGTTTTTTTGTCCTCGTTTCTTCCCCCCTTTTACTTTTCCTTGCTGGTCAGGTCGACTGTCCTTCTGATTCTCTTGGTGCTCTTAAATTTCTGTTTTGTATTTTCCTTGTTTGGCTTGATATTTCTGGAATGTTTCCGCATAGAGTCTTTTTTGGTCCTCGAGGATAAAACGTTCATCCAAGTTTCTCCATTCATTTAATACCTTTCTTAGGACTTCTTCTTCTATGGTTAGTTCTTCCCCCCTGTTAATCTCCATTTATGTCTCCATGTTTTCTATCTGTTCTTCTTGTTCTTTGCCTTTTTCTAGGATATCACTCTGTGCTTTTCTCTTGGTGTGGATCTTTTCGCTACTAGACCTGGTTTATTTTTATTTGTCTTCCTGGTATTCCATGGTTTGATCCTCATCTTCCCCTTCTTCTTAGAGGATTTCCAAGCTATTTGATTTACCTGGGTGTGTTTGCTATTCCTTTTTACCTTCGTTTGAGTTTCTTTTGTTAGTCTTCTTCTATTCTTCACCTCTTAAAATCCTTCCTAATCCTTTTTTTTTTTTTTTTGCTGCTTACTTTTTCTCTCTTCTTCTTCCATTGTTAGGGGGCACTCTTTGACCAGGTGTCCATATTCATGACATCTGTGGCATCTAAAGGGTATATGTTCATAGTCCAAGGTTTGCTGCCAAACTTCTTCATGATATTCTAACTCTACTGTATCTAGGATCAGGTAAGCAATGTTCATGTATACACATATCTTAGTATATGAAGTATACCTTCCTTTATTTGTAGTTTCCGCTATTTTCACAAAAATCCCTATCGTATTTCCTATCCCTTCCAGAATCTCTGGGTCCTAGAAGTCCATTGGTAAGCCAAATAATCTAACCCATATCAGTGCTGCTAAATTTTTTTCCTTATCGGGGTTATAGCATTCTTCCCAATATCTCATAAATAGACCAACATTATAGTAAAAATAAGGGCCATTCTCAAACACTCTTTCTTTGTCTTGTACGTTAGAGAAGATTACCGTAAAGAAGCCTTTTGCTCCCAACTTCAACTTGATGTGTCCTAGGGGCTGCCATTTTTGTTGAATCCATATGGTGAGGTATTTTTCTGATAGACGGACTCCAACGAACTTGCAGATCATGGCGTGATCTTTCATGTAGCTTCTGTACCTTTCTAGTTTATTTGGTGAGATTACGAACCGTGGTTTCTCCTCTGCACATGAAAAACATTTTCACCTTCTACTTGCCTGCTAGGTTGCCCCTAGGATACGGCTTGTGTTCTACTTTCCTGTTGTTGGCTGACTATTTTGTCCTTCGCCTACCGTTGCATCTCCGTAGGAGGGGATCTCTCCCCTCCTAACCTCTTCCGTCATTACTGTTACTCTCAATTTCAACACTTGTCTTTTGTTGTTTCTCTCCAGTTTCTACACCATTGTCCTTCTTGGTTTCTCCCCGCCATCTAATATCCCACAATATTAATATAACAATAACTTATGAATTATCAAGGGTTGATATCTCAGGTGGGAGAGGATGCATACTCTTCAAACCTTATCGCAATGAACCAAAAATGTCCAATCGAATTGAACCCAAGTGGATGGGAGAAAAAACCATGCTCTTGACCACTCAAGCTACCAACCTACGAAACCATATATGCAAACTTCAAGGACTAATCTATTGAGAAATATAAGGTCAAAGAATTAATCTTGATCATAGCCTATGTTTTATTCCTTTTCTAGGTTAGAAATCTTGGGGAAAACTCTGGAGTATTTCCCCTTATTAGGAGGATTACACCCAAGGTAAACCCTAGAGTCTCTAGGGAACATTATCATTCAGCAACAAGGCTCAAATTCATTATAATAATATAGTCACTATGAGCTCTCTTGAAGAATGTAACTAGTGTCAGTCTCCATAACTATATTTGTCAAAATAAATTTTATTATTAAATAATATGACTTATTAAAGTATGGGTTTCATACTTGGGTCAATAATTTTTAGGTCAAGGCCTCCATTAGAGGCTTATATGTTTTGTCTTGAGTCAATAACTTAAATATCATTTTTATCAGACCCTTCTTGGGCATTCGTATCATGTAAAAATAATTATTTTTGAGTAAAAAAGTTCATTTATCTCCTCCACACAAAGTCAGCCATGTCCTCATGAAGTTGGCCTAAATTAGGGTTATTCAAACTAGCAGAAGGGCTATATATAGAGAGTCAACTCAACCTATTTGGAACACTCATTCAACAAGTTCGATCTACATGAAGAAGAAGAAGCAGAAAAATAGAGCCAATTTGCTAGAGAAGGATAGAAGAAGTTGGAAGGCCTAAATCAAGTTCTTGGGCAATCTATCTCTCACACATATGAATTTTTTGGGCTATAGGTGGGGTTGAAATTCTAAATCTACTGTAGGTTCGAAATCTTGTTGTTGGAGGTCAAAAATGCATAGTTGGGGATCAAAATTATGGATTGTAGCTACTACTGGAAAGTTTCCACTTGGAGACATTCATAGGGATCGTCTACTTGAAGGAAGGGATGACTTGATGATTGGAAGAGGTATTTGTCTAGGTCTAAAGGGTCTTGGATTGTCTCACCTTGACTTGAGTCTACTGGTGGAAGAGTTGGACTGGGTTTTCCCCTTAGAGGGATTTTCCCTAGCTAAGAACCTACATCTTGTGTCTCTTATTCTTGGGGTACTCATACATTTAATTTGGTAATTTCTTGATGAAATATAAACTATTAAAGAACTAAAGGAAGCCAAAATACCTCACAAGTAATTTTTTAGGGTCCTATAATTTATAGGATCTCAAGATGATTAAGTATTTTATCTCAGGAATCTTATATTGTAAATAATTGTCAATATGAAAATGATTTCCAAATTAAAGAAAAATAGAATAAAAAATGAAAAGAGAGTATAAATTTACCAAAAGAAAAGAGGAAAAACAAAGATATTGAAAAATAATGAAAGATATAACCCTATCAAAAGAAAAACAAAAGAAATGATACTGAAAGTGTTGCAAGTCTAAATGCCACTACTCATACATAGTTTTCTTCATCATTAATAAATAAAGGTCGTGTGCAACTTGTTTAAAATGCCACAATGATTAGTTCTTTGTTTAATCATACAATATAATCATGGTTAAACATGTTTCAATTTATGTAGATTAGACTAGAGAATAAAGATTTTCCAAACAATTTAATCTTGGTAAATCAGTACTTAGGTAGAAAATGACATTGATTCAATTGTTTAATCTGAATCAATAGGAGAAATATGTGATAGGATTTAGATAGTTTTCATTTTTCAATAAAAGAAAATAATTTTGGTTTGCTAATCTAAGTGCACCCCTTAGAAGAATAAAAATGTAAGTTTAGTGAAAGGGTAGGTAAAATAGTTGGTTTACAAATATGCTTATATGCCATTTTATACAAAGTTTTAATGACAATGTAAAAAGTAGAAAGGCATGAATGGATAAAGTATTGAATATGCTTTATACTTCTAACCTTTATCCTAAGTTCAAAACAAGAAATAAAGGCGCACATGAACAAAGGTTTATTTTGTCGTATTTGATTAAAATACGCCATTGTCATAACATTGAGATCATTCATCCCTCATAATCCACGACCCTCATTCACTTTCATCTCCTCCTCTCCATCATACTTCAAGGGGTGGGGGGGGGCATCCAAAAAGTTTTGTTTTTCATGCCAACCCCATCCATAATGACGCCCTCTCCGAATTTTTCACCCCCCCTACCCCCCCCTAGCTGATACTGCTTACCACCCTCTACCCCCTATGAAGCCATCTTCCCTCATCTGCTTACCATGTCCCCAGTTCATCACCTCCGCCACTCACCTCCCACCACATCACCTAGCCATTATCCAATTGATTTCTCTCCCAAAAAAAATAATCGTTCGACATTCAATTCGCCTTCCCGGGAAATCGTTAAAACTTAACAGTCCCACACCACCTCCAACATAACTTCCTATCATTGTTTAGAATCTTTTAAAACATCAATTTCCTCCCTTTCACTGCTCATTCTCCGTAATTCACAGATTTTACACAACTACCATTTTCAAAGCATTTCCTCGACCTACACCAGATCAGAATTGTTAGCACTCTATCTCCTTTCCCTTGACAATTGATTTTACTTAAACTGATTCCTGGTAAGCCTTCGTTTCTCTCACTATAATTATTCATTGATAAAATCATGCCCCCAAAGAGAAAAACCCAAGAGAAACCTGTCAATCCATTAATACCTCCCTCCATAGATTTAGATCACATTCCTTTAGCCTACATGGATTATCGGATCAGTGAAACCCAGTGTGACTGTGATTTTTTAGAGCTATACTATTGGTTGGAAGACAAGAATGCACACAAAACTCATGAAATTAGACTCTGGGAGTCAAATCTTCCCCATTATATCTTCCCTGTGACTCTCCATGCCCCTAAATTCACCAGAAAATGTCAAGCATGTTATGTCCCTAGCCAAAGAGCTATTGTGGCCCCATCTGTTCACACCCTCTTTACCATTGCTGCCCAATCCATAAACTAGATGATGTTGGCTCCCCATATGGAAAATAGTGCCCCTTTCTCCTTAGAATCCCTCACCTAGCTTTATCAAAAGCTTGATTTCGCTACTAGAGCCAAAATCTTTAACATCTTCTTGCCTGAAAATGCCCAATTACCTAAGAAGAATCCTCCATACCCTTCCTCTATCTTCCCCGATCAAGCCAAAAAAATTATATCCATAATTTCATATATTTTGGGTTATTATTCTTATAAGTGGTAGATGAACCCATTCTAGGTTTCCTCTCCATATTTTCAACAGACAACAAACTATCCATTTTATTCAATTTCAATCAATTCTTGGCTAGCAACATTCACGAACAGTTTCTGAAATTTCCAATAGAGCAAGTGTTTAATTACACTTCCATTTTAATCTACATGATCCTTTATTATGAAGCACACAAGTTCAGCTTTGCAATGCAGAAACTAGATGATGAAGGAAACCAGCAGCTGATGATTTTCTGGACTTCGTTGGTCATGAAAGAGAAGCAGGAATTCTCTCACAAGAAGTTTATTGAAGAGTTTGTTCACCTAGACATGGAAATCCTTAACTGTTCCATACAACCCAGAATCAGTGAAGATATCAAAAGGATTCTACATATAACAGAATAGGCCAAGACTGAAGATTGGTATTTATACCAAAACTATACAGAAATAAGATTTTATGGATGTGAATTGGCACCATACAAACTCCCTAAATACCTCCCCATGAGGATTTTTGCACTTGAATACATTAGATATATGTTAATTTCTGATGACATTCATTTTTTGGGGGCTAAGAAGAAGTCGTAGTTTCACATAAAGACACAGGTGGGCCAATGTATATGGAATACTAGGACAATAGGTGAAGAAGCAGACAAACTTCCTAAAGAAATGAAATCCAACCTGAGTTTTACATCTTCTTATGACACGTGGGGTATTATTTAAAAGCTAAGAGTAGAAAACAAAAATACTCCCTATATTCATACCTCAAGACCTGAGATAGGAAATTATGCAAGTTAGTTGGAATGGACAAAGAATACTTTATAGGAAGCTCAAGCACAATTGTTTTCTACTTCAACTTCACAGACTTCCACTCCTCAAGAGAAAATGAGTAAAAGACAAAGAGAGTAGGGATCATCATCAACAACAGGAAGTGAGGCCAAATAATTCAGGATTAGTTACAGGAAAAGGGAAAAAGTGACTCCTAGGACAGATACTGAAAAGGAGACAAAAATGCATGCTTCCATCATAATTACAGACTCACCTCCTACTAGCAATAAATTTGTAACATCTTCTACTAGACCTTCAACATCTCAAAGTCAGAAGGAAACAATGCTAGATTCGCAGAGTGTCCAAGGAGAGAAGGAAAAGACTGTTTTTGATAGGTACATAGAGATTAAACTTAAGAATGAGATTCTTAAGAACAATACCCACAATCAATTTTGGAAGCATACCTCCAGCACACAGAGCATATTGTTATCAGTTTTTGACACAGACCATGAAAAGATGCAGATGGCCTTTCTTGAGGCCCAAATTCCACATCCAAAAACATCAGCACATTACAATAATACTACATTTGAGTTCACCACCAAAGATATCCATCCCATCGATCAAATGGAGATGCATAAGAAGACTGGTGAAATGATTTCTTCTACATTAACTAATACTGCTATGTCATTGTCGAAGTTGCAGGTTTCATTTTTCAACATTCAGTCTCAGTTGAAAATGGAAAAGGTATCCTCCATAGGAAAGGATAATAGGATCAAATCTATGGAATATTTCGTAATCAATATAGGATATGATCCTAAAGATATAAATGTTGTAGAGGGGATCATCAAAAAGAAAAATCTGGATATTGCAACATTGAGAAAATAGTTAAAACTTCCAACCACAGAGGATCCCTTAACCAAAGACATTGAAGAAAATGAGGCACAAAAGAATGACATGATGAAGCTGATTATAGAGCAGAATACACATATCAGGTGGATGGAGGCGGAAATGGAAATTATGATAAAGGAGAAAGAATGGAGACAAAGGATGTCCATTTTCCCCCTGGATTCCATACCCATCTCTCGGCTCCCAGAAATAGGAACAACCACGGCAACTACTTCTTACACTCATGCTGAAAGTGCTAAAAGGTGACAAAGACACTAGAGAACATTTCGATCCAGTCAAAAGAGATCAAGACATTGCATGGGAAGCTCAAAGATCTAGAAGAATAGAAAGCTAGAGCTGAAGCTTCTTGTCTTGCTGAAGTGTGGAAATCACAGAGACTGTTGGAGAGGTTGTAGAAGGTAGAAAAGGATACCTCAAATGGTCAGACCTTAGCCCAAGCCAAGGAAACTATTTGGATGGGTATTCTGGACTCTATGAATGAGATTTTTCCATCTATCCAAATCATTATCAAACATAAATATTTGATATAAAAGGCCATTGAAACCGTTGTTTAGGTAAGGGAATAGTTGGGAGATATGCCCACAAAATCCTCCAATCTTATCAAATTCCTAAATTGTAAATCTAAATATGAAGTCAAAGAATTACGAATTAGTGACAGGACTGTCACTATTTTGGAAGTCAAGAAAGTTTTGACTAAAAGAGCTTCATTAATCAATTGGAGGAAAGATGTGAAACACTAGAGCTGGGAGTGAAGAGGTTTTGTAATAGAATTGAAGTATTAATCCAAAAAGGGATTCCCATCATATATGTGATTAATGATAAATTGATCACTTAGGAATATTATGTTTTGAAGACAAAGGAAATGGCCAGAAGAAGTGTCAAGTTCAGTGGCATAAAAGGCAGTATGACAGTCATATAATTTTTAGAAACCGTGGAAAAAAAGTGCTACATCCAGAATGAGGTAAACCATGTTTTTACAGTGAAGAAAACTTTTGAGAAATATATTGAGGTTGACGAGATTTGTTGGAGGGTAATTAGATTAACCAACAATATTTAAAAAGGTGGGAAGCTATTTTTGATTTACTAGATTAAAGGGAAATTTAGATGTAGTAAAACAATAGTCATCACAACAGCCAGCATGACAACCATCACATCACTGTAGCACATTTTTGAGGTTAATTCATCAACCGAATCCTCCAAAACAGAGCCACCTTTCCATGTCACTATCTATGTTGCCTATTTTTGTACCAAAGATAAACTGTATTGTCTAGAATAAGGATAATAATACACCGTCGTTTGAGACAACAAATTTGTAATTATTTGTATAAATGCTTCACTGTTTGAATTATTAAGGGTTGATTTCTAAATATAATTTCCTCTCAAAATTGTAATTTTTTGAAATTGTTGGAAGCATCAATAATACAGGGACATTTTCACAGGATTCATGTGGTGTACAAAATGGTGACGTGCTTCTTCAGTTTATATGTTTAAACATTGTTTTCCTTCCTTTGTTATTCTGAAAATCTCAATTACTTAACAGAAACTGTGATGAATAGGACATGTTACATAGAGTACCCTCTTCTGGTTGTTAGTAATTTTCATGCTTTCTACTGAAGTCAAATTAAGGATTTCTTAATTTCTCCTTGATTTCTACTGAATCTTACATTTATTCTATTTCATAATCCATCTAATTTTATGAAAAAATCCAATTAGTGAAACCTAACTTTCCATTTGAAACTCCTATAAAATTTGATGCCAAATCCAGTTAAATCTTGAGACTCCATAGCCCAATGGAATTATAGCAATTAAATCAACCAAACCATTCAATCAAAACAATCAGTACAATCATAACTAGCCTAAAATTTACATAAAATAAAGCTAAATTTTATAGAGAGATCCCTCTCTTAAGCTGGAAAGTCTAGATCCCAGCTTCCAAAGTGGTTTTTATGTTGTCCTATGTGCTTACTCCCTCAACCTCCAAAATACAGAATGCCAACCTAGTGGCAACCATATTGGGAACGAATAATTTTTAGATTGAAAATAATTATTCCCTAGTAGTTAATCAGTATTTCAATAAAACAAAATTTTCATATCACCATGAAATACCTGATTTGGCATTGTAATATCGTGTATACTCTGTATATTATTTAATTTATTTACATGTGTGATAAATTTCAATAGGTTTGGATCCTAAAATAATTTTCACTAGAGCTCACCCTTATCCCAACCTTGTTGAATTTATAGATAATCCAGAGAAATTGGTGAGAAAGAAAAGTATTACAAAGAGTTAAGGTAGTCATATCCCTTTTTCTAGGTTCAATTCTCTTCATGAGAATAGTCCTTTGTCTAGGTCTAACTCTCTTCCTAAAAAGTTTGAAACTATTCAAGATATAGAGTTTGATTTTCCTTTCCAACATAGTTTGTTTAGATCAAGATCTGAGAGCTTTGTAGATCAAATTATCATTGATAAAGAGATACTGCAACCGTATATACCCCAAACCTAGCCTTTTGAAATAGATCATGATCTTGAATCCCTACAACAATTTGATAAATTATAGGATCTAGTTTTGGTTTTGAACCAAGCCATTGATGAAGCTTATATTCAACAATATGTTGAATTTTCAGCTTTAATAGTTGCATCAGCTTCTCTATCCACCCAATCTTCCTAGTATGTTAACCTACAAACCCCTAGTTCTACTCATTCTATAGCCTTTACTTTTTCACCTGTAATATCTCAGATTGTTACCCCTACTATCCTTGTAGTTATTGCACCTACACCTACCTTAGGTCCATCTTCCAGTCAATCTCTCAGACCAGCTATGGAAGGTAGGAATGCACCCTTGGTGTTACCAAGCTAGTTGAATGTTATTCATGGAGATTACCAGTCCAAAATTCTGACCATTGATAATACTGTCTCTCATACTGCCTAACATCATGTGGATAAAATGAATGATGTTTTTAACCTTCAAGAAGTAGATGAGGCTGATGTAAAAATGAGATTGTTTTCTCAAAGCTTAGGAGGTGATGTCAAAAAATGGTTTGGGAGTTTACCTGCAGGAACTATAGCCAACCTTGATGCATTCCATAAAAATTTCTTAGCTAGATGGGAAATCAAGAAAAATCCACTTCAACTCCTGAATGAATACAAAAGACTAAGAAGAGAGCCAAATGAAACTATGGAAGAATATTGTGAACATATTAATATTGTTTACAATGCAATTCCTACAGAAATTAAGCCCTCCCCTAGCCTGACTTTAATTTATTTTCCTTATGGTTTTGATGTAGACATGGAGTATCTAGGTTTTAATCCCGTACAAAAATTACCTGCATACGAATTCAAAAACACAGAAAATAAACAATGCAAGAGCATAACACATAAAACACATATACACAGAGATTTGCCCATTGGATCCCAAAACCGGAACTACGAGCTTGGTTTTTCATTATGTTCCTTTCAATGTTACAATACATATTTATACATGCCGAAGCATCCAATACCATGGAACGAAAACCATCGTGTCCAAAACCATGGACCAAATACCATAGGTAGGTTTGCCCAACCTAATATAGGGTCCAAAAAAAAAAATCCTGGGGCACTACCCAGACCTCGTAGAGGGGGGCTACCAACCCCCCTCAAACCCCCCCTATGGCCCCCCCGCTACACAATCGGTGAAATGAAGTGGGGGCTCCACTCCCCCTCTAACCTCCCGATTCACTACGTAAGTTAGTTGTGGAAAGAATATAACACAACCCAACATTCTCCCACTTGTTGTTTTCTTTCGATAGGGGTTCACAAGAGAGCCTAGTCATTTTTCCAGCCCTGAAACAACCATTGTTTCTCTACACCAGGAGAACTTCTCAGAGCTCACATATTTTGTCAATGCATCTACAGTATTCTTCAAAGTGTCCACCTTTACCAGCAACACCTTTTTATCTTCTATCATATCCCTCACAAAGTGATATTGAACATCAATGTGCTTTGTCTTTGAATGATAAGAAGGGTCATTTGCCAAGAAAATTGCACTTTGGCTATCATAGTCTATCCTTATAGCTCCCCGTACTAACTCAATACTTGAACACAATCTCCACAACCAAATTGCTTCCATGCTTGCATGAGTGGCTACCATGTATTCTACCTCTGTAGTTGATAGTGCCACTATAGATTGTTTCTTACTCATCCAACTAACTACTCCTCCAAATAGGTTAAACACATACCCACTTATAGATGTTCTCTGATCCAAATCTTCAGCCCAGTCTGCATCAACAAAGCCACAAATATCCAAAACTTTGTCCAATCCTGGTATTCCTTGGTAGCACAAATGATAATCACTAGTGCCACGCAAATACCTGAAAACCCACTTCACTACTGTCCAATGCTCCTTCCCTGGTTTCGACATAAACCTGCTCAATACTCCCACTGCATGTGTAATGTTTGCTCTAGTACATACCATTACATACATTAGGCTACCAACTACACTTGCATATGGAACACGGGACATATCCTCTTCCTCTTCTTGTGTCTTGGGACACTATTTAGCAGATAAATTTACACCTACAGGAATAGGAACCTTCACCGGTTTACTATCCTGCATATTAAACCTCTGCACTATTGTCTCGACATAGTTCCTCTGGTTTAACCAGAGCTTCCTCTTTTCCTGATACCTTTTAATTTCCATGCCCAAAATATAGTTTGCAACACCAAGAACTTTCATGTTGAATTTAGAGGACAATTAGGTCTTCAAATTGTGGATAACTTCTTTGTCATTTCCAACCAGCAACATATCATCCACATACAAGACCAGATAAATAACACGGTCACCAATTAATTTAAAATGCACACAATGATCTACTTTGCTTCTGTTGAAGCCAAGTCCCCGTATAAATGTATCAAATTTCTGATACCACATCCTTGGTGACTGTTTTAACCCATACAGAGACTTGTTTAACTTGCATACCAGTTCTTTCTTACCCTTCACCACAAAGCATTCGGGTTTCTTCGTGTAGATCTCCTCTTCCACACCCTCATGAAAAAATGTTGTCTTCACATCCATCTGTTCTACCTCAAAATCAAAAGAAACAACAACAGATAAAAGTAATCTAATAGAAGTTACCTTGGCAACAGGATAAAAAATATCACCAAAATCAATTCCTGGCACCTGGGAATAACCTTTTTCTACCAACCAAGCTTTGTATTTCTCCACATTCCCTTCTGCATTTGTCTTCTGCTTGAACACCCATTTGTTGCGAATGGGTTTCCTTCCAGCTGACAACTCCACCAGATCCCAAGCCTCATTTTTGTGCAAAGATGCCATTTCATCAACCATGGCCTCTTTCTAAAGTTTTCCATCCTCTAAGTCTACTTCATCCTTCACAATTCTAGGATCATCATGAGTAATAGATAAAGAAAAATTTGAATAGAAAGTAGATGGACTATACCTTTCTGGTTGCCTTCTTTCTTGAATTGATCTTCTTACAATCAGAGCTTTTGGTTCTTCATCTTCTAATTCCTCCTCTGTGCTAAAGTCTGATTCTTCCTCCTTTAGCTCAAACTCTATCTTCTCAGGTTCCTTTGGTTGGACTTCATGTTTAATAACATCTTTCACCTCTCTGAACACCACATCTCGGCTGTACACAACCTTGCTTGTTGCTGGGTTCCAAAGCTTATAACCCTTTAAACCATCCTTATACCCAATAAAGATGCACTTTTCAGATTTACTATCCAACTTGGTTCATTTCTCCTTTGTAACATGTACATATGCATCACATCCAAATACCCTCAGATGTGAAAGAGAGGGTTTCTTACTAGTCCATGCCTCTTATGGAGTCTTATCCTCCAACATTGATGAAGGTGATCTATTGACTAGGTAACATGTTTTCTCCAATGCCTCTGCACAGAATTCCTATCCTAAACCGACACCATTGAGCATGCTTCTTGCCCTTTCCATCAATGTCTTTTTCATTCTTTCTAAAACTCCATTTTGCTGAGGTGTATATGGAGTAGTCTTCTGTCGTGCTATACCACACTTCTTACAGAATTATTCAAATTCTTTACTGCAAAAATCTCCATCGTTATCTATCCTCGGCACCTTTATCTTCTTCTCTATTTGGTTTTCCACCAGAGCCTTAAATTCTTTAAACCTGTTAAAGACTCCAGATTTCTTCTTAAGGAAAGATATCCATGTATTCCTTAAGAAGTCATCTATAAATGATAAATAGTACATAGACTTACCCGGTGATGGAACCTTCACAAGTCCAAACACATCACTATGCACAAGCTCTAATATCGGTTTTTTCCTCTTACCACTAGAGGGAAAACTCACCCGATTTTGGTTCCCATATACACAATTTTCATAGAAATCAAACTCCAGAGAGCTATTACTCATACCTTCTACCATACCTTTACCATGAAGTATTCGAAGGCCCTTCTCTCCAATATGTACAAGGCTTTGATGCCACAGCATGGTCTTCTCTCTAGAGACCACTAGATTTTCTGCTCCACTTTGAGGAACTACAAAACCGTTTCACCCTTCAACAACATTGCTACCTTGTATCTTGTACAAAGTTCCAGTACGAACTCCCCACATCAATACCAGTGCTCCTCGAACCATCTTGCAGGTATCCTTCTCAAACATTTTTTTTACACCTGCATCATTGACCTTGCTTACATAAATCAAATTTCTGGCTAATGCAGGAATATTTAGAACACTCGGAAGTATTCTAACCCTTCCACCTTGCAACTTCAACTTTACTTTTCTGCGACCAACGATTCTAGCTTTTCTATCATCCCCTAAGAAGACATCGCCACCATTATGTTTCTCATACTGGCAGAACCACTCTCTATGGGAAGTGAAGTGAAACAATGCACCTGAGTCAATCGACCATGCCTCATGATCTACATGTGTACTTGAAGAAGCCAAGTACACGTCCCCACCTTCATTTGAGGTGGTTTTTGCCTTTGCAAAAGGAGCATCACCAGGTCCCTTTCCTTTGTCAGGAGCTTTAGATTTATAGTCCCTTTTGTAGTGCCATTCCTTTTTGCATTTCCAGCACACCACCTTTACAGGTTTTCTTGGAGATTTAGATCTCCCTATAGATTTAGATCTCCCACTCGATGACTTATTTTTGTTTTTGTTCTGGAACCTTCCTCGTACAAACAAGGAATCACCATTCTGGCTCTCCATATTTTTCCATCTCATCTCCTCCGTTAGTAAGGATGAGCCTATTTCATCAAACTGCAAGGCAGTTGCATTGCTACCTATTGCAATAACCATATTATCCCACGAATCTGGTAGAGAACACAAAAAACTAATGCACTTATCTTCATCTGAAATTTTGATATCAACACTCAATAACTGACTTACCATAGTATTAAATGCATTTATATGGTTTGTCACCAAGTCTCCATCTTTCATGCTTAGGTTATACAACTTTTTTCATAGGAACAGTTTACTCACCAGAGACTTAAATTGGTAGAAAGTCCCTAACTTGTCCCACAAATCCTTCATTGTAGCTTCCCCTGATACATTCAACAATATTGAATTGGAGACACACAATCGTATTATGCTTTTTGCCTTCTGATCCAACATCTTCCATTCTTCATCAGTCGCTCTCGTTGGTTTAGTAACCGGATCTACTGCGATCCACTGATCTTTATCCACCAACAGATCCTCCATTTTGAGTTTCAACAACTCAAAACTCTAACCATTAAATTTCGCGATCTCTATCATTCCACTGCTTTCCATCTTCTTTTACCACTAGAATCGATCTCGTGGATCTCCCACTGAACAGGGTCTACCACAGGCCCATGCAGAACCCCTCAACAACAAAGGTGTCCACTTGAAGCCAAAACAACTTTGATACCAAATGTAGGTTTTAACCCCGTACAGAAATTACCTACATACAAATTCTAAAACGCAGAAAATAAACAATGCGAGAGCATAACACATAAAACACATATACACAAAGATTTTCCCACTGGATCCCAAAACCGAGACTATCAGCTTGATTTTTCATTATGTTCCTTTCAATGTTACAATACATATTTATACATGCCGAAGCATCCAATACCATGGACCAAAAACCATCACATCCAAAACCATGGACCGAAAACCATTGCGTCTAAAACCATGGACTGAAAACCATAGGTAGGTTCGCCTAACCTAATATAGGGTCCAAAAAAAATCTTCCTGGGGCACTGCCTCGGACCTCGTAGAGGGGGGCTACTCACCCCCCTCAAACCCCCTAGACAAGGGGGGATGCCATCCCCCTGTGACCCCCCTGCTGCATAGTCGATGCAACGAAGGGGGGGCTTTTCCCCCCCTCTAACCCCTCGGTTCACTATGTAGGTTAGTTGTGGAAAGAATATAACACAACCCGACAGAGTATCAACTTAGAGAGATAGACCCAACAACTTTGGAAGAAATCCATGTCAATGCTATAAAAGTTGAAGCTAACATCTTAGCCAAGAAGGCAAAACTAAAATTTGAACGCAGGGTTATGATTAAAGAAGAGCCTTCCACATTTATCTCTGATCATAAAATTGATAACCTAGTGAGGGTAGTGGAAAATATGATGCAAAGAGTAAACATAAGTTACCAAGCTCAAATGAGATAAAATTAAACTACTCGTCAAAATAGGAACCAAAACTTCAGAAGGAATGTTCCCCAAATAAAACAACTAAAACAAAAAGGTCCAGACCAGTAGGTCTGGCCTCCTTTTTAGGAAAATTATATTGATGACAAGGGTAATATTATTGAAGATTTAGATGATAGTTAAATAAATATGATGGGAATAAATGATGCTGAAACTATTTTTCTCACTCAAGAGGAGCAAGAACTTTTTCTCCTAGCTCAAACTGAACTTGACTTTGAGGAATCAAATGAATATAAACAAGGTTTCAAAAATTTAGTCATGGAATTTCATAGGCAGGAAAACCTTAGGAGAAAAAAGAATGCAGACACTCTCAACAGCAAAAACTTTGAGAATCCTGCTAAAAAATCCTCTGAAACAGATCCTAGGAAAACCACAGATAGATTTCCTAAGAAGACTATTGATAATACAGTCTCAAAATCTAAATTAGAAAATCAAATAGTTGTACATTCTGATCTAGAAAGGAAGTTAGAAAAATCGGATGTAAATGTACACATAGATAAAGTTGTAGATAAATTAGAATTGCTTGAGATAGATACAGAAAAAGAAGAGTTTGAAACACTTTAGTTAAATGATAACAGATTACCTAGAGGTCTAGTTCCACTCGAAGAATTATTTGATTTTAATGATGTGGTTAAGAAGCCTAAGATTGAGGCAACAGGAGCAACAATCGAGGAATGTAATATAGGCAGTGAAAAAGATCCCAAAATCATAAAACTGTCCAAATCACTCCAACAACTGAAAAACAAAAATACATTGCTTTTTTCAAGGAGTTCAGTGATGTTTTTGCCTGGAGCTATGAATATCTAAAAACCTATGATAAAAAGATTATACAACATAAAATCCAATTAAAGAGGATCAAAAAACATTTAAACAAAAATTTCGAAGAATAAATCCAATGTTGACGCCTTTAATTGAGAAAGAAATTAAAATAATGTATGACTCTAAAATCATAGTCCCTCTTAGATACTCTAAATGGGTTTCCAATATAGTGTCATTTAGGAAGAAAGCAGGTGAAATCAGATTATGTATAGATTTTAGAAACCTTAATAAATTTTCCCCAAAGGACAACTATGCTTTACCAATAATGGAGCATATTCTATAGAAGGTAGTTGGAGCTTCTAGGATTTCTTTATTAGATGGTTTCTCAGGTTATAATTAGGTTTTAGTTCACCCTAATGATTAAGATAAAACATCATTTACTACTCCATGGGGTACCTTCATGTATGTGAATATTCCTTTTTGCTTAATGAATCTTGGAGTCACATTTCAAAGAGCAATGGATACTGCTTTTTCTGATGAAATTGACAGGTTTATTGTGATCTATCTAGATGACATTACTGTGTATTCCAAAACTAATGAAGAACATTTGTTACATCTCATAAAAGTATTTGAGAAATACATAAGGTTTGGGATTTCACTAAATCCTAAGAAAACATTGTTTTGCCTTGAAGAGGGAAGACTTCTCGTTCATATCATCATTACTCCCTATATTCATACCTCGAAACCTGAGATAGAAAAGTATGCAAATCAGTTCGAATGGGAAGAGAATACTTTACATGAAGCTGAAGAACAACTGCTTTATACTTCAATTTTACAGACTCCCACTCCTCAAGAGAAAACGAGTAAAAGACAAAGAGTGGAGGGATCATCATCAACACAGGAAGTGAGGCTAAAGAATTCAGGATCAACTACAAGAAAAGGGAAAAAGTGACTCCTCATACATATATTGAAAAGGAGACAAAAGAGCATGTTTCCATCATAATTACAGACTCACCTCCTACTAGCAGCAAATTTGTAAGATCTTCTACTGGATCTTCAGCATCTCAAGGTCAGAAGGAAACATAGCTAGATTCACAGAATGCCCAAGGAGAGAAGGAAAATACATTTTTTGAGAAGTACAGAGAGATTAAACTTAAGAACAATATCTACAATTCTTTTTGGAAGCAGACCTCCAGCTTATAATGCGGATTGTTATCAGTTTTTGACACAAAGCATGGAAACATGCATATGGCCTTTCTTGAGGCCCAAATTCCACATCCCAAAACATCGGAAAACTACAAGAGTACTACATTTGAGTTCAACAGCAAAGATATCTATCCCATTGATCAAATGGAGAAGCATAAGTATACTGGTGAAATGAATTCTTCTACATTGACTAATACTACTATGTCATTGTCATTGTCTAAGTTTCAGGTTTCATTTACCAACATTCAGTCTCAGTTGAAAATGGAAAAGATATCCTCCATAGCAAGAGATAATAGGATCGAATCTTTGGAATATTTGGTAATCAAGATAGGATACGATCCTAAATATGTAAATTTTGCAGAGGATATCATCGAAAAGAAAAATCTAGATATTGTAGCATTGAGAAAATAGTTAAAACTGTCAGCCATAGAGGATCCCTTAACCAAAGACATTGAAGAAAATGAGGCACATAAGGCTAACATGATGAAGGTGATCATAGAGTAGAATATACAGATCAGGTAGATGGAGGCAAAAATGGAAAAGATGATAAAGGAGAAATAACAAAGTCAAAAGATGGCCATTGTCCCCCTGGATGCCATACCCATCTCTCAGTGCCCAGCAACAGGAACAACCATTGCAACTACTTATTCCACTCATATTACAAGTGTAGAATAGGTGAAAAAGACACTGGAGAACACGTCAATCCAGTCAAAAGAGATCAATACATTTCATGGGCAGCTTAAAGCCCTAGAAGTACAAAAAGACATAGTTGAAGCTTCTTGTCTTGCTGAAGTGCAGAAATCACAAAGACTGTTGGAGAGGTTGCAAAAGGTAGAAAAGGATACCTCAATTGGTCAAACCTTGGCCCAAGCCAAGGAAACCATTTGGATGGGTATTCTGGACTCTATGAATGATATTTGGCTATCTATCCAAATCATTTTCGAACATAAAGAATTGATAGAAAAGGCCACAGAAACCATTGTTCAGGTAATGGAAAAGTTGGGGGATATGCCCACAGAAGCCTCCAATATTATCAAATTCCTTAATTATAAATCTAAATATGAACTCGAAGAATTAGGAATTAGTCACAGGACTTCCACTATTTTGGAAGTCAAGAAAGATTTACTAAAGGGAACCTCATTGATCAATTGCAGGAAAGATGTGAAACACTAGAGCTAGTAGTGAATAGGTTTTGTAACAGAATTGAAGCATTAATCCAGAAAGGGTTGCCCAACATATATGTGATTAATGATAAATTGATCACTTAGGAAGAGTATGTTTTGAGGATGAAGATAATTGCCAGAAGTAGTGTCAAGTTCAGTGGCATAAAAGGCAATATGACAGCCATAGCATTTTTAGAAACCATGGCAAATGACTTCTACATCCAGAATGAGGTAAAACATGTTTTTACAGTGAAGCCAACTTTTGCAAAATATATTGAGGTTGATGAGATTTACCAGAGGGTAATTAAATTAACCATAGCAGATAAAAAAATGTGGGAAGAAATTTGAGATTTAATGGATTAAAGGGAAATTCAGATGCAGTAAAACAACAACCAACACAACAACAAGCACAATAGATAGCACATCAGTGCAACACTTTTTTTAGGCTGATTCATCAATGGAATCCACCAAAACAGAGCCACCTTTCCATGTCGCTATCTATGTTGCCTATTTTTTTGTTAAAGATAAATTTTATTGTTTAGAATAAGGCTAATAATACATAGTCGGTTGAGACAATGATTTTGTAATTATTTATATAAATGCTTCACTGTTTGAAGTATTAAGGGTTGATTTATGAATATAATTTCCTCTGCAAATTGTAATTTTTTGAAATTGTTGGAAGCATCAATAATACAGAGACATTTTCACATGATTCATGTGGTGTACAAAATAGTGATGTGTTTCTTCAGTTTGTATGTTTAAACATTGTTTTCCTTCCTATGTCATTAGGAAAATCTCAATTACTTAATAGGAACTGTGAAGAATAGGACATATTACATAGAGAACCCTATTCTTGTTGTTAGTAATTTTCATGTTTTATGTTGAAGTCAAATTAAGGAATTCTTAATTTCTCCTTGATTTCTACTGAATACTACATTTATGCTATTTGATAATCCATCTAAATTTTTGAAAAGATCCAATTAGTGCAACCTAGCTTTCCCTATGAAACTCCTCTAAAATTTGATGCTAAATCCAGTTAAATCTTCAGACTCCATAGCACAACGGACTTATAGCAATTAAATCAACCAAACCATTCAATCAAAGCAATTAGTACAGTCATAACTAGCCTAAAATTTACATAAAACAAGCTAATATTTATAGAGAGATCCCTCTCTGAAGCTGGAAGGGCTAGATCCCAGCTTCCAAAGTGGTTTTAATGTTGTCCTATGTGTTTACACCCTCAACATCCAAAATAAAGAATGAAAACATAATTATCAAGAAAGAGGAATCAAACCCTAATTCTTATAAGCATTTATTTCTCAACATGGTATTAAAGCTAAGGTGAAAGAAGATGTAGTTGAAGATCACTTTGTTGGCAATCATTTGAAGGAAGGAAAATAAATCTTGGAAGGAAAGGTTACCCATCAATGGCAAGTTACTTGAAAATGGGACTCAATATTATGAGAATTGCAGGAATCTAGACTAGAAGGATCATCTATAATATATCTAGCAGAGTCAAGAGTGAAGGGTTATTAGCTGCATTTACATGTACACTTGATGATGATAATGCATGGATCATTGATAGTGGAGCCTCAAGACATATGATGGGCTAAAGTAGAAAACCTCATATTCTGTCAAGGGAACCATCATCACATGCAGTGGAGCTAGGAGAAAACATAAATTATGCAGTCAAGGATCATAGATATACATAATTGGAGCAAGAAAGTGGAGCAAAACTACACCTCAACAATATCCTCTATGTCCCAGGTTTGAAAAAGAATTTACTTTCCATTTCTTGTTTAGATTATAAAGGAGACATGGTTAATTTTGTAGATGGCGAAGTTTTGGTTTGGGGAAATCATTCAAGTATTGAAAAGGAAAATGTTATTGGAGTTCATGAAGGAAGATTAGATAGAGTTATAACACCATCTCCTCAATCCCTAGTTCACATGGAGATTAATCCTATCAAAATTTTACATAGAAGATATGGGCATATTCATTACAAGATAATAACCTCTCTTAGTCAAATGGTAAATGGCATCCCCAACATCAAGGAAGATCATGGAGTATGCAAGGGATGTGCTTCAGGAAAGAATACCAGGAAACCTTTTACAATCAGTGACACAAGGCCTAGGCAGACATTAGACCTCATTCATTCCAATGTATGTAGTCCCATGTCTACTAAATATCTTGGAGACCATCTTTAATATGTGACCTTCATTGATGGTCACTCTAGAAATACATGGCTCTACCTTCTCAAGGCAAAGGATGAAGTATTTAAAATTTTCAAGAAATTTAGATCTGAAGTTGACACTTAAATAAAGATGAAGTCTTTGAGATCCGAAAATGGAGGGGAATACAGTTCAAAAGAACTTATTGGATATTTTAAAGAAGCATGTATTAATAGGGAGTTAATTGTTCCCTACAACCATGAACATAATGGAGTATCAAAATGGAAGAATAGAACCATTGAAGAATTCATAAGGAAAATGATATTTGATCAAGATCTACCAAAATTTCTATGGGGAGAAGCAACCATGACAACAATATACATAAAAAATAGAAGTCTGCATAGAATCCTTAATAATATGATACCGGAAGAAGCATTCATAGGGAAGAAGCCATGTGTACACCATCTCTAAATATGTGGGTGTCTCACATATATCCATGTTCCTAAAGATAAGCCAAAGAAGTTAGAATCTACAAGTATAAAAAGGTATTTTTGTCTTTTATAGCCTTTCATCAAAGGTTTATAAAATATATATAAAGGAAGGAAGCCAAATTGAAGTTAGCAAGGACGTTATATTTTATGAAAAATATTCTTACAAAAGATCTAAGGATATACCAATCGAATATGATGAAGAAGATGTATCGTTATTTGAAGAAGAAGACCATCATGTAGAAATTTGATAGTAATGCAACTACCCAAGATTTCAACCTAAAAACGAGAGACATAATTCTACTCCACTGATCTGCAGAATGAAAATCACAATTTAGAACAACATGCATAGACATGCAATAACAAAAAATGCAAATACATGGTGATTTGTAGGGGAACTTGACTGGGAAAAACCCCTCAAGCGTCTTTTCATTAATCAATTGAATAATGAAACTATTACAATTTCTTTCTCCAACTGTAAGCACAACTCGCAAAAGAATAATTGTTCTCTCTACTCAATGAGAAACTCTAGCCAACACTTAGCTAATTATTTGCTCACCAATACTCATATTTCCTTGTGCAATTCCTGAGGAAATTGGGCCCTAAAAGATAGGAAATTCCTCCAAATTGATTGCACAATTCTCAAGGATTGATCATTGACAGCATGCAACACTTGTACACTCATAACTAGTTTACAACTGATGTTACATTGCCTTGTCATCTCCACCTCAGCTGAGGAAATAGAATTCCTTGCATGCACTAGTTATTTTGAGTTGATTAATCAGTTAACTGACAAATCTTTGATTTAGACTATTGTCTCACTGCACAATTGACCTTGAACTGACTCCAACAATGGTTAGAGGCGAGTTAACTAAATACAACTAAAAATAACTAAACTAGATTATTAAAATTTAGCAATCACACATTCATAACTGAACTCCAAGACCTATAAATCCAATTTATTGATCTAACTAAGTGACAAGATCCATGCCACACTAGCTAACTACCTCCTAGTCATCTTGTTGATGTGGAAATTCGATTTACTCAATTCGACTATGGCTAAAGTCAAATTTAACCTTTCCTGCTACATTTTTTCAACACTGTCTCTTAGCAAGAAAGGGATTTTTCACCACCCCTATCTTGCACTTGTGGGATTCAAATTTATCTCTTGAAAATTGCTTTTTCAAGATGTCAACATCTTCCTCCTCAGCTGGAATGTATTGTAGCAACATAATTCTCCTATGCACACAATCCCAGATTCTTAGAGAGCTTAATGCAACTATGATTATCACAATATATCGTTGTGAGATCCATCTCCTGACTGAATAGTCCTAGAAGTATTTTCCTCATCCATATCACTTCACATGTTACTTGACTTGCAACCATGTATTCAACGCCCCCTTAGCTAAGTTCCATAGACCTCTCCTTCCTGTTGTACCATGAAACAACTGCAATGCAACACTAAAGATATTACTTGATGTACTTTCATTGTTGGATGGACTCCCGGTCCAATCTCCATAGGTGAAGCCTTGCAACTTCACTCCCTTTATCTGTTTGTACCATAATCTATACTAGTTAGTGTCTCTAAGGTACTGTAATTCATTGTTTTCTACCTTCAAATATAATTTGGTAGGCCTCACCATAGCTTGGCTAAGTTGGTTGACTTCATAACACATGTCGAATCGTTTGTTCATAAGATACACCAATGAATCCACAATCTTCCTGTAATGGTAGAATGAACGTCCTCACCTAAAGAAGCATACTCCTTCCTCTAGTTTGTATCTAGAGGTGTGTCCATGGGCTTACAATTGTCCATGTGAAATCTTTGAGGTATATTTATAGAATACTTGCCTTGAGATAGAAAAAAATCACCATCACCCTGCCATACTTCTAGCCCAAGGAAGTAATGCACGAGGACTATGTCCTTCATCTCGATTTCCCTTGAAAGATATTCTTTACAAGAGCGAATCAACTGCTCATCGCCTGTCAATATTAAATCATCAACATATAAAATAAGAATAAGCAACTTACCATCTACCACATTGTGATATAGGTTCACATCTACTTCACTTTTGGTGAAGCCCAATCCTCTGAGATAATTGTCAATTCAAGTGTACCATGCCCAAGGGGCCTATTTGATACCATAAAATAATCTCTTGAGTCTAAATACATTTGACTCCCAATCATATGTCTCAAATACTTCTATCTACTTTATTTAAATTTCCTCCTCATCAACACCATTTAGAAAGGTAATCTTCACATCCTTCTAGAGGATTTTCGACCCCATCTGTGCATCCAATTCTAGAATGGATCTGATTGAGGAATATCTCACAACTGGTGCACAGGTTTCCCCATAGTCCACTCCCTCTAGATCAGAGAATCTTGTGGCCATAAATCTTTCCTTGTACTTATCGATGCTTCGATTAGTTACATGTTTCACTTTGTAGATCCATTTGGAACCAACCATTGATTTCCCTTCCAGTCTCAGCACCACCTCCCATACATTATTCTTCATGATGGATTCATATTCTTCCACCATGGAATTAGCCCAAAAATACTAAGAAAATCCTTCCTCAAATGAAGAAGCCTCTATATCAATGAGCTCCATCATGAGAATCATGTACCCATTGTACCTATTAAGTGACCTCCTCTACTTGTCTTGTGATGTAGGGGCTCCCACATTCTCCCTAGTATCCTATAATAACCTATCAGCTTCTCTAGTTCTCTTTCTCCCCTCTCTAGAAGATTCTAGTTGAGTTAGTGCCTCTACTATGCCTCCTATCGTATCCTATACATGTGGCTTCTCCACAACCTCCTGAAGCTCATTCTAAGGCTCCTCCTTTAGAGCTAGAAGGGATACTCAACTCTCCTTCTAGAGGGAATCTCTTGGCCTTCTCCTAGTTGAACATGATTCGTCTCCTTAAAATTTTCATCCTCAGTGAAGGAAAATACACCTAATAATTGTGTGAAGTTTCAGTGTATCCTACAAAAACTACAAACTTTTTTGTAGGCTCAAGTTTCTTCCTTGAATCCTTGGAGACATGACAATTACTGAAGCTCCAAAGATTATGAAATGAGACACATTAGGATTTATCCCAGAGAAACCTTCCCCCAGTGTGATCATATCAATTATTCTATGAGGAGTCTAGTTCTGTAAGTATACTTTTGTGTTTCCTTCTTCTACCCATAGATGTAATGACAAACTCTGGTCATTCAACATGGCCCTCGTTGCTTCCACTATGCTCTTGTTCTTCCTCTTAGGTACGCCATTTTGTTGTGCGTTATGGGGCACTATCAACTTGATTCAAACACCTTCTTCTGCACATAAATACTGGAAGGCATGTGAAAAAATTCACTTCCATTGTCACCCCTGAGAGCCTTCATGTTTTTCCCGATCTCCTTCTCAACCAGTTCCTTGAATTCAAGAAATTTTGAGAATTCATCTATCTTTTGCATGAAGAAGATACAACATTTTATAGAGAAATCATCAATAAAAAAAACATAGTAATTATGTTTTTTTGTGGAAGCTATAGAAAGGGGTCCAAAAACATCATAGTGGAATTGCTCCAAGTTTGCATTTTCTATGCAATCTTGGCCATTTGAATTTGAAATATTTCCCCATTTTGTGTCCCTTGAAGACATACTGCTAGCCAATGGAGCCTTTAGGGAGATCAGTGGTAATTTGTTGCATGATTTTTAAGGCACCATGGTGTAGATGACCCAATATCCCATGCCAAAGTTCTCCAACATCTCGACTCTACACTTTTTCTTCCTTGTTGGTCAATGTATCCCAATCTCTCACCTCAAGTTTTTATAGATTCTTAACTCGTAATCCAATCTACTTCACTTCCTCAGTAGTTATGTATCTCAGAAATGTTTTCCCTTTGTTAAAAATAACATAATAGCCATGATCCTCCAAAATTTCTATAAATATTAAGTTCTTCTTCAGCTCTGGTAAAAACATAACATCTTTGAGGTGAAGAGGAGAGGCTTTCTCCCTCTCAAAGGTGACAGTGTAATACAAGGAAAATACCTTCTAGTGGAGGTTATAACAGAGGTTTTTAGTGTTATAAAATTGGAAAAACTTGTCCAAAAAACATCCACTAAAACATATATTTGGGATAACAAATGTTTTTGTGAAGGTTTTAACGAAACTTCATCACAACTAAAATAATCTGGGTGGACAAATGTTCTAGTGAATGTCTTTTTTTAATGCACTTAATGGACCACATAGCACTAGGTAGAATACATAACTCAAAGCACCAATGTGTTGAATGCAAAGAATACAAGTGCATAATATATATTTCACTGATATTAGGAGATAAAAAAGACCTCGGGCATTCTTTTAAGGAATGACATTGGGGCACACAAACAAAATTTGTTGCATCAATGATTTTTTTAAACTTGCAGCATCGATGTGTATCGTACGGCCTGATTCATTAGTTATACAAAAGGACTGGTGTTGTTAGTTTTCAAAATGCACCAAGATGGAAATAATATTTTGTAGGACCAGGGAGTTAGCTATATGAAAGCACTGGTGCATTAATAATTACAATGCACTAGGGCGTTCATCTCAAACAAGATTGGTGCTTGAAGAGATAAACGCATTGGTGCTCTATTTTTCTTAAAAGGAACTAGGCATGAAAAATGATACCGTCATGGTGCTTTTATATAACATAAGGCACTATTATGTTTTTATATTATAGACACACCAAGTTTTTGAATGCCATTTTCTCTTTTTTGGAAACATCGACCTGTGATAGTGCAATTATTGTAATTTTTAAATTTCATTATTCATCAAAAAATCAATATATATCTTATAACAATATTCATATAAATTAAAATTTGATTAGTGCATTTTTATATGATGTTTGCATTTATTTGTTATATTATCAAATTTCACATCTCTTCATCATAATATTTAATCAATAGTGTAACATTTCACAATGACATTGGATAGCAGAATATAATAAATTAAAATGTATTTTATTATATATCAATAAGAGGCTCTTTGTCATGCAAAATGAGACTGTTATTGGTAACCCCTTGTCTCTCAATTCAGACACTATGTCCATTACATTAAAGAAAAAGTCTCATTTTCACAGACAATTATTTCAAGAAATATAAGAGGTTGCATTGATATACAAATCAATAATCATTCTTCATTGGAATTGTTGTGAGTGCTCAAGCTACTTCCATGACTTGGGTTATTTGTAGGAATGTTTTTTGATTGCATTGATTTTTTTCGTCTTCTTTATCTTGTAGTTTCATATGCAAACATAAAAATAAAGTGTAATGAGTGTATCTACAATGGTGAGAATAATGAAAATTGAAATAAATAATATCCATCAATGTAAATCGAATAGCAATGTTCCATAGTAAGAAGTGACTTATAAACTGTGCACATTATTTCAAAACCAAGTCTCATGCTTTGTTGCAACAAGTCTTCTGCTCACGTTGTTCCATACTTTGTTTCCTGCCTATTTTAAACCCCATTATAAATCATAGATTTGATATAAAGGATTTTTATGTTCTATTAATTATATTCTTAGAGAAGTAAAACAACATAGATACTTACAAATTCCACATTAATTTCTGATATGCCAACATATAATCACAACTCTTATTCAACCCAATGTTAGTCAATTCTTCCGATGAATCTTCTTTGTATGTTAGCACCTATTTGAAGACATTCAAGGATAGTTGTTGTAAAAAAACTTAAAATATACAAAAATGAAACCTTGAGTTGTTATCAAGAAATATTAACAATTTATACTCACAAACTTTGAAAACAACATTTTTCTTCCTTATCGTCATGTTTTATGTGATGAATGAATTCCATCTTTTTTTCTTTTCTATAAGAGAATACTTGAAAATTAATATTTAATGCTAAAATGTTTTTTTATGTGTACAAAGTCAATCATGATTACATACATCTCAAGCACATTGGTGTTGACATGTCTCCTCATGTGATGCAATTATGTCCATTTCTTTCACCCTCTCTTTATACACCTTTTTGGACATTCCTAATGGCATGTTTCGCATGTCAATGTGTTGATCATTTGGGATTTCATAATCTTTATGAAAAAAGTAATAAACTATTTTTATAATGATATATGAAAACTAAGTATAACAAAATTGATATTAATAAATGAATGGTTAGTAGTAATATATACATATAATTCTAGAAATTCATTTTATACAATTGGGAATATTTCCTTTTGAATTATTCTTTTTTTTGTTGTATGTTTTTTCTATTGCAAGTCTAATGTCTCATTTCCCATTGCTCTGAAAACGTTTTCTATAATTTAGATATAATTTGGTTCTTAGAATCATTGGATTTATTTTTGTATCATAATCGGAAAGTATCATTCCACTAGATCTCTCATAGTTATGTAAAAGAATTGCCCCCTTTCATTAACCTCCAACGCCACTCTAGATGAGCTAAGGACAAATTCATCGTCATTTACATGTTTTATGATTTTTATTTTCTTAGAACGACATTAATATTTTCCTTAATTGTTTCTCCCTATAGAACATTAAACTTATATGAATTAATATATTGTTTGAAACATGTTATATAATATCGTTTAGTATATTATTAATGAAAAAAAAACTCATATTGAATGGTCCCATAGTGGATCTAAAATATTTTACAGCTCCACAGTGCTCTCAGTAAGTCTCTATTGCAAATGATCTCTCTTTAAATTAAACCCTAATAGAAATTGTGAAATTTGTTATTAGTAAAATAAACAACAAAATTTAAAATTTTTACTATGCAGGTTTTTTATCACCATACTCATCATCTTCTGATCTTCTGAATAGTTCTGTTGTTCCAAAGTATTATGTTGTTGCACAATGATCCTAGTATATCTCTCTTGAAAATCACTCACTTGACATTTTGGGTAAAATAATGAAATGGTGAATAACTTTTTACTATTTAAAAGACTTTATGAAATGAGATTTTGAAAAGTCCATTGCTGCTCATTTTTTAATTTTGAGAAATTGAAAAAAAATCGTGTTTTCTTTTTTCAATTTCTCCATACATCAGTGCATTCAATATTCAATTGTACCAGTGTGTTTATGTAAAAGTGCACCAACATTACTGGGGCATCAAATTTTTTCATTGCACTAACATGGTACACTTTTTTTTTCTCGAAATCTTGAAACGATGTAGTTTATTTTTTTAACGTAATGGTGTGGTTTCTATTTAAAAACATCAATGATTTAATAGTTATAAGAGCACCGAATTGGTTGAATTCATTTTTATTTTTTTAAATCGGGAAACAAGTGCATAGCAAGGCTGTTTTTTTTTTAACTCATCGGTGCATTTTTGTAGAAGAGCACCAATATGATAGCATATTTTTTTGAAATGGCAGAAATCATTGTAGGTATTATTTGAATGCCTCAATGTTGTTAATTTTTTAAATACATCAGTGCACTTTGTTCTTATAAGCTCACCGATTGGGTTAAAAGCTATCTAAAATTTTAATTTCACATAAAATGTTATATTAATCTCAAATTATCCTTTAGGATGCATCCACATGAATTACAATAGTTCATATTATACATTTTCCACTTAAAGCCACCTTAATATTGAAAAACAGTTTGAAAAATATATTGAAATTCATGTTGTGGTTATATAGTAATCGAGATTAGTTTTGGATATGCACAAAAATTTGTATTTCTGATTTTTCTAAAATGCAAAGATGAAATATTAATAATATCAAATTGACAATTCTTCAAATTCCAACTCATTCTTGTTGAGTGTGGAATCATTCCTATAAGCATTTATTTCTCAACAATCTCAACATGTCACTTGTGGGAGCTGAATGTAAGATACCTCGCTTGACAGTACGTCAAGTTTCCCAAAAGTTTTTATGAGTTTATGAAGTTTTTTAGTGAGAGGCTTTGTCAAACAATTTGTAGGTACATGGTTGTAGGTGATAGTATTGAATCTTGTTTAAATGAATAGACATGATATCAATTGGATTCTCATGAAACACTTTAGATCAACAAAAAATAATTTGTTAAATGCTCAGAAATTACATGTGCCACATCATAAATAGGAATCACAACCAATAGGATTACAAATATATGAGTTGATAAATGTAAACTATTACAACACAGATATAAGAGAAATATGGGCACAAACCAGAACCATAACATTATAAATATGGAAGTATATCCTTTTTGATAACAACCACAATATTTAGGCCAAGAGATACATATATTTGTGAGTCATAATTTCAGCAAGTAGTATAAGTCCGGTAGGCGGCTTGAATAGGCATTTCATAAGGCAATATGATGTCCACTAGACAATTCGAACCATGAAACACCCAGCCATATATTATAAGTTGTTTTCCCATTTTATTAGCTCTGAGCTCATCCACACAAAGGTAAGTGACTCAACCTTCTAACCTAGAGATATTTGCGATCTTGGAGTTAGGTAACATGACCAACTAATGATGCAAGTCAGTCCTCAATAAGGGTTGTTAACTCATACCCTACCTCACAAAAACTTACCTCTTCTAATACAATAGTTTTGCTTTTGTATATGTTTAACATATATTTACACCATAAGGTGTTTCCCTATGAGAAAAACACCCCTCTGGTCATTCGTGGATCTACTATTCACCGTCAAATGGCTTGTTAGATGATTGCAATGTTATCCACCATTTTATCTCACCACTGTGTGCCCACCGACTCCTATTTTGTTCAGTTTCCTATTTTGTTCAGTTTCAACATTATTCATTTTCCATAACTTTGTCGTGGGTCTCCAAAGAAATTTCATTTGTTGAAGGCCTTCAAACATCAAAGGGTTTTGGGGCATTGCAGGAAATCCTCCACTGAGTTCGGTTCTTGGTTTCAGCTTAATCTTATTTTATTCAGTTTCAATATTATTTAGTTTCCATAAATCTATAGCAGGTCTCTCGAGAAATACCATTTGTTGAGGGCCTGTAGACATCAAAGGTTTTTCTAGCATTGTAGGAAATCCTCCACTCAGTTTGGTTCTTAGTTTCATACCCTAATGTGTAGCTAAGGTTTTCACTTATAGGAAAAGAAAAATGGTCAAATGGAATTCTTCTTGCTGTTATAAATGCCCCTTCTTTGATGGACAGGTATTTCTATCATATATATATATATATATATATAGATAGATAGATAGTTTGCAAGGTACATGGCTGCTGAGCGACAAGGGTTCCTCCTCTTTAGGTGAGACTTGTACCCTTTTATTAATTTTTTTTCTTTTGCAGTCTGTAAACTAAGTGAACCTCCAGTATGAGTCCTCGTCAATGTTTTATTTTCTTTTGTTATCTATCGTAGGTGGAATGGAAAATTTCTTTTAGGTTTTGTTGAGCATCTTAACATCTTGGATTAACAACCTCCAAACTCTGAGATGCGGCTTGCGTCTTTGAATTTCAAGTGCCACAATTATTCTCAGGGAATCTTTCCCTCTCTACTTTCTATTAATGTAGAATTTGACTGGTTTAAGATATATATTTCCTAGCTAATTTCCGAGTGATTCATTGTCATACAAGGGTCTCCCTAGAGTCTTCTCCATTCTTGGTTTGGTTATTGGTTTGATAGCCTAAGATGTAGTTAAGGTTTTCACCTATAAGAAAAGAAAAGGGGTCAATTAGAATTTTTCCATGTTGGGTATGGGTTTTAGGTGGATTTCATCCCCTTTCAGTGACATCTCTAGGGTTTCACTGAGGTGCCTAACCCAACAATTCCAGATACATTCCCACACCTTATCCAAATAAATACTTTTCTAATTTATGTCCTATGTGCAGGTTTTTCCTTAAAGTTATGGTTTGAGTGTTGATGTAGGTTAGTGTTCTGGAAGGTTGTCCATCCTCAATGCAGTGAAAAAACTCTTAATCATTGAACAGTTAGAATACTACAGGATGTTTGTTCTTGTAGGAACAATGAAATTTGGAGGGGGGCTAAAGATTGTGTGTATTTAACTAGAGTAACATAGCCGCTCAAAATTGTTTGTTACTGAACATTGTGTTGATGGTGTTGGACCCACCAACATTCAGGGGATCACCCCGGTGTGAAGTCCCAACTAGACCTCAGATTGTTTCGTGTGGGAGTCCCATCCGGTATGATGGCCCAGTTTCCATTGTCTTAAGGATTTTCCTCAACTCTTGCTCGTCAGCACAGGAGAGTGGTTCGCTTTGTCTTCGATAAGTGAGGTTCATGTGCCTAGTGAGTGTAAGTGTCACTTGTGTCAATGGTTCTTTCATTGTCAAGGGAGAGAGTGAGAGTGAGTTCCAGGTCGATTGGGAGCAGTAGCAACACTGCTAGGAAAACACAACACAACAAGACATGCACAACTTCTAGTGGAGCAATCCACATGGATGCGACAATGACAACATACAAGGTGAGATAACACGTACAACACTCATAGAGCAGTCCAAATGAGTGCAACAGTTGTTACAACAAGCTTCATGTGAAAGGTCTCTCTAATGTTTGGGAGAGTAGTCTACATGGGCGAGACAATGTTAACAACATACACGAAAAAATTATGTTAATAGATTATGTATTACAACAAATGAAGCAGTTCATATGTAGAACAGAGGTTAAAAAAACATGCATTACACGTGTTAAAGATCAGTCTTACAATAAATACAATACATGTGTGAAAACGTTCTAGCCTGTCGGCAGGCTTCTGAATTAAGCAAAATTTCCAAGACACATCGTTACACCATAAATCACTAACCCCGAGTGTGGGGCATTGGAGCCACTACTTACTCCTCAAAGAAAATATTACAGATTCTCTTGGCTATGTGGGAGGATCTGAGGTGAAAAGTCCTTTACATGTACAAATGAGGGGGTAATTATAGCCAAGGGTGAAACTAACCCTTGTGGCTGTTCGACTACCCTCATGACCATTTGACTTCCATGGCTTTTCGAATTACATGACTCTTTGTTCAACAAGTGGGTCTCTTGGACTTCCATGTTACATCACATTGATTGACAACAAGCCCATAGTGAAAATGTGGGCGACATGACTTGACATGACAATGCTGGTACATTTGTGTTGTTGTTGGAGTGCATGTCGAGCTATAGTGTTGTTCGATGATGGATGTCTTCATGGTGTATCATATCTTCACCTCCGCATGGCGAAGTGCACAAAGTATTCGATGGTCCTTGGTTTTCTTGATGAAGCTTTAGCATGTTGTTCCTTGCTTGCATGCTGGAAGGCTTGACAAGCTCATTTGTTCGTGAAGGTGCATGTTCGTCACGTTCGTCCACTTCACATGCTTCGTTCGTTCTTCCATTGGTGAACTTGTCATTATTCATGTTCTCTCTTCGTTCATCCCATTCATCATCTTACCATGTTTATTGCTATACCTTTACCTTCAGTCACTCATGACGAGAAGACGACAAATCCAAAACCTCTTAGTCTACCATGACACATGATCATTCAAATGCAGGTGACAAGAAGAGGTACAAAGTTTTTGATGTGGGATGATGGATACAGGCAACTATTGATGAAAATTGTGCAAGATTCACTGAGAGATGGAGAGAGGCAATCTGAGTCGACAGTGACTGTCTCCAAGGTCTGGCTAAGCTAGGAGGTAAAATTGCACAAATTTTGGGAGGAACAGTCTGGACTTCTCGAAGGCAAGGCAAGCATGCTCTGCACATTTTTCAGAATGAACGGGAACTAGGGCTAGACAGCTAAATTTGTGCAATTTTCCAAAGGAATGTGCCAAGCTACATGAAGGGTCAGCAATAAGGGATTGTGTAGTTTTTCGGGAGACCTACTCGGGAGACTGGTAGCCAAAACTACAAAATTCCCATCGGGAACTTCCAATTGGCTATTGGAGTCACTAGCAGCAGAAACTGTGCAATTCTTGGAGGGAATTGGCAGTCTGTTGCTTGGGGTTGTTGGCAAGGAAAACTGCACTGAGGTTGGGAGGCCGACCTATTGATCATCTTTGCGTAGTTTCTTAGCTGAGCTAACTAATGGGCAGCGGAAGGCCTACTCACGAACATTGTGCAATTTCTGAGATGAATAATTGGTCGACTGTCAGGATGACGGGGTGGAAAACTGTGCAATTTTCTGAGGGAGACAGGAACAGGAACTTGGTGTCTATCCAACTTGTATGCGTAATTTCCTCAGTCAGTTGAGTGGGTGAGATCAGTGGCCTCTACACAATTTTTGAGGGGAGTGAGTCTCGAGGTGACTTCCGGGTCCAACTGTTTGGGTGGCCAACATGAGAGCTGATTGAATTGCTAGTGGGCAGCGTTGCTTGAAAAGACTAGCTTGGTGATTTTTTGTTGTTCTGGTTTATAGTCGTTCGAGTTGATGGAAGGGTGATTGTCTAGCTGTCAAAGGGGAGTTTGGGCATCAGAACTTTCAGCAAAAATGGCTAACTATGTGAACAATCAAAAGATGCATAGATGATCATACGAATACACAATCACATGACTTGTTGACAAAATGACCAAAAGCATCCAGACACACATGTTCAACATGACTGACGGATGGTGTAAGTGACAAGCACGACACTCGTGATCGATTGAGATGACACTTGCGCAACAGTGAATGTGACTCCATGTGCAAGTGCGAAAAATGCTTTCATGGCGAACACAAAGAGCACATACGAAGCAAAGATTTTGAGCGTAACTAAAAAGTGGTTGCAAGCATGAATTAGACATCAGCATGCAAAGACTTGAATGAAATGAACAAGAAAGGAGGATGTAAAGACTCACATGAGCTCATGGAGTGAACCCGAGTTTTTGCAGTCATCAAGTGAAACTCTTCAAGGGAGGCTCCGAAATTGGTGCAAGCCAAAATTTTGGAGGATGGTTGTAGCTGCTACAATAGATTGATATATAGATTTTATAATGAATAGGTTTGTTTCTTTATTTCAAGAACCATTGATAGTTCAAATGATTTTGCTAACTTAAATGAATGCATGTCCTCAATTGATCCTCATTGAACTCTCCACGGTAATTAATTTTTTGATCTTCATTGAATTATCCACAGTATTAATTTTGTGGCATGATTTCTTGATGAATGATATCGTCTGAAAGGCCATTGGGTGATCTTGGTTGTATCCAGGTATGATTATAAAGAACTATTATGATCATCTTGATATAACTTCACTTTACAATATTCAATTTAAACTAGTCAACTAATTAGTTTTATACTGAAATTGTTTGTGGTAGTGCTTCTTGATTAAGTATATCATGTCAAATGAGATAAAATCCTTTTATTAAGATATGATTTGACCCTTTTGGTAGAATTTCAGTCTTTAATATGCAATTCGAGCTATTCAACTTATTAGTTATTACTTGAATGGTTTTCCTTAAATTCTGAGAGTTTTTGTTTAAAATTGAATTAAAAAACACTTAGAGTTATTAATGTTGACGTGACACACCTAGAAAACGTGGTTAGGAGATTCCATGTTTTTTTATTATTACCACAACTAACCTTAGATTTAATTTAAGATTGTGGGTGCTTTTTTAATGGTATCTTGGTATCACAACTAACCTTGGATTTAATTTAAGATTTTAGATGTTTGTTTTATGGTATCTTGGTGAAAATTTAGCTAATTTGGTTCTAAATAGGAGCTGGTGCATGCTAATTTCGGATTTGATGGAAAATTGCTTAAATTCATTGTACATAGGACTTGGTATTTTGCATCATGTGTGCGCACTAATTTTGGATTTTCTATTTTTAACTAGTTAGTATTTTCATTGGTTAAATTGTTTATAGAGGTTTGCAGTTTGGCAAAAGAATAATGGAATCTGTAGTGTAGTAGCTCATGAGACCTTTGAACTTAAAATAATCCATACTACTTTGGATTGCTTTCGAGTAGTATGTGGATGTCAAACTATTTTCACATGGAACTTGGCGGATAGATAGTATCATTTTTTATGCATGTTTAGAAATCACTGTACATGTATGGTTTTGTAATCGGATAACCAATCTCCTTTCCATCCAGATCCAAAACGTTGAGAGCTTATGGAATTACATCTACTCAATTTTAATAGCCTCCCTCAACTATGCAACTACTTCACTAATACTCGGCCTGCAAAATGATTCAGCCTTAACACATTGGATGGCTACATTGGCAACACTAGTGGTGGATATTATGTTTTAATTTAAACTCAATTTTTTTGTCAATGATCTCTTCTATTTGTTGCAAGATTAAATTGTGAGATTAAATCTCTTAATATTAATTGTCAACCCGGGGTTCATAAGCATGAATTTCCTTACGCTTTCTCGGTTCAACCTATGTCAAAGTTTAATTGTTTCCTTATTAATGATTTATAAAATAAATACTCGCAAATCTTATCGTCTAATGATCAAACCCAACAATCAAATTTAACCTAAAATCTTGACAAATTCCAATATTCAAAACTGTACTTAACTTAGTATTCCTAGTGGAAAAAACAAACTTCTATTCACACCAAACCCTAATCAAACTTTGCATGCTGGTACCAGACTCTATATGAAAAATCACTCAATCGTTTTCAACAAGCATTCTATAATGACAATTCTTTGAAAGAAATCAAACAACCCTATGATAACCACCACTCAACCTATTAAACTATCGATGCCATAATCATTCGTTATGAGAGCAAATAATGATAACTATTCTATAACAATCCAATTACTAATTCAATGAGTGATATATCCTATTAATGCTTCAATCAACCAATTATTCTATGCTTATGGGCTTATGTCAAGATTAAGTTTTAAGGTTCAAGTATCAATTGGAGGAATTACTTTGTTTTGCTTTATTCTGTTGTTTTCTATTCAATGGAATCAACTTATAGAATTCTAATAAAATGATACTTGTCTCACTTGGTGTTCAACTATCAATCCTAAGACTATACTTAATTCTATAATACAATCAAATAAATCCCTACCTCTTGTTGCTGTAAGTCATAACAACGATTTATTCATGGAGTAAACACCCGAATATATGAAATGAGAAAGAATTCATTCAAAGGAGACTGCCTTTTGCACAAAAGTGAGGATGATCCTTTCAATTTACCACTGGTATTAGGAATTAAATGAACAGATAAGATAAATGGTAACTATGGAATGGATAGTTTGAAAGCATTCATGTAATGTTTACACCAGTTTACAATGCATCAATCAGCAATAGAACAAGGCAATTAATCATTTGTGCAACCGAAACATTATTGTATTTAAACTATCAGTTCAATGATTTGATTGAGTTCATTAAGTCTTTCGAATGATCTAACTAGTTTCATCTTAACTTCAAATGCCTCTGTAATACTATAATTGTGATTAACTTAAACTGATTCCCTTGAATGAAACAGAGATTAATTTTAGGGGAAGGGGACAACACCTACCTGATTCAATTGAAATAATTCTCCATATATAATTACTCAAAAGATTTAAGGACTCCAAAATTCACTATGGGTGACAACTCCAAATATATTAGTGACTATGCAATGCGTATGGCTCTGCTTCAAAGGGCGCGTTATCACACTGAAATTCAATTGCAACTCTTAAAATGACAAAGACTTCTACAAGCATAACCAATAATCAATCAACCAAATTATAATTCATGCAACAGAACTGTAAATGAAAAGGGAATTAAGAAAATCTAAGGTTGCAGTGTCACTGCTAATTCAAAACAAACAATCCCAGATGGGTGGGCCCGACCACACCTAGGGTTGGATAAATTACAGTAACTTAACGATTTGATGCAAAGTTAAAACATAAACTTCATTCCATCAATGCATTCAAAAATAGCTTCAGAACAAGAGCATCATGATTATATTCAAATTGGTTCGATCATACATTAAAAATGCTTCATAAGTTCAGTGCTACAGTGCCACAGTCCTTTCTTGCTACTATGCTTTTATACATGCTGGAGATTAATTACATTCTAAATCAACTGGGACAACAAACAAATTTGACTTCTCTAGATGGCCTTCAAATAGCTAATGGTTGTTGTTGATGTTGATCAATGCATGAATGGAGGAAAGGATCTTATCAAATCGTAATTGTGGCACCAAAATAGGTAAAACCGAATTCGACTGTTAGGTAGAAATCTGGAAATCTTATATAAATTGGTCTCAACGAACTCTGTATATCTTCCAAAGCGTACATCATTTTAGAAAACTTTTCGAAGGTCAGTAAATTGGCTATACTAAGATCAAAACCCATGTGCCAGATTTTCTTCATTCATCTTCACCTGCATGAAAATCGAGGCAAAATTTGGTATTTTGAAAATTATTGCAGATTTAGGCAAATTTGGGAATTTCCTTCTAGAGACCCACAGGAGTGACTTGGGTGAAATCTAGGTTATGGAAAGGTATTACAACATCATTTTTGACAAACCTCTCTTCGTTTCTCTGGAAGCATGCCGAAAGTGTCAAAAGCCCCAAATTGGTTATTTCTATAGTCTACTGGCTTTGTGTAGAAACTTGGCGTTGGAACCCTGTGGAAGTGAGCTTAGCAAAACCTTCATTAGTAGATAATAGCATAATCATCTTTAATCATATAAAAATCTAAGAAAACTAATGATATTTAACCATAAAACATGAAATGTGATTTGGCAGCAAGTTGATGGAATTAGGGTATAGAACGGGTTAAAAACCTAGGGTTTTAGGGCATGAATGTCTATATTGCATGACGAAAACATAGGCATTTTCGAGGCCCATCATACCCCCATGCCTGAGGTTTTGCATGTCCTCATGCAAACAAATACTTTGCTAGGAGGAGGAAAATAATGAATAGGATGACAGGTGATAATGAAAATGATAGATGGTAATGGAGATGTGTTTGCATGTGCTATTTTTACAAGGCTTTATGGATGGTCCCTTATGAAAGGTAGCAATGACTTCATCCTCTATAGGATTCAACTCACAATATGTGTGAATGTAAGAGGGGAAGGCATTATAGTTGCTGCTTTTGTTTGCTTGAACCAATATGATTGTGACCTAACTTAGGGTAGCATGCAAATGGAGGGTATATGGAATATGTAGTGGTTTAATCATCAAAAGTTCCCTTAAATTTCTAATCAATTAAAGAATCTTAAGCCTCCTCTACCTCAAGTTTACCCCTATTTTTGGTGTGCCTGGTGCCGCAAGATGAAGTGAAGAATGGAAAGGTTGTAGCTATTGTGACTATTGATAGAACCTACTGCAAAAGGAAAAGGTCTTGACAGCCTCATTATCCCAAACATTTTGATGCATGTGTCCTCCCCATTATCCCGCAAATGTTGATGTATGTGTATCGCATCTTCCTCAAGTTTACCCCTATTTTTGGTGTGTCTGGTGCCGCGAGATGAAGTGAAGAATGGAAAGGTTGCAGCTGTTGTGACTACTGATAGAAGCTACTGCAAAAGGAAAAAGGTCTTGACATCCTCATTATCCCAAACATTTTGATGCATGTGTCATCCCCATTATCCCGCAAATGTTGATGTATGTGTATCGCATCTTCCTGAGACAACACAAGCACCATCATCAATAATCCCCTTTATTGAAACAAAGGAAATAGGTAAAATAAAGAACAATTACTTGATCATGCTCCAAGCCCAACAATTGTGAAAACAAAAGTAAGCATACGGTGAAAATGTTAATTTATTCATTAAAATTTTCTCTCTCCTAACATCTTCTCCCTCTCCCCCCATGCCCATCATCTTGCATGCCTTCATGCAAGAAAAACCTCTGATAGAGATCAACGACTCAAGGGCTAGGATTTCTATTTTATAATATGTTTCATTGACGTAAACCATAGGGATAATTAAATGAGAGCATGTCAGTAAGTTTCATGTGATGTCAACTTCCTTTGTATCAATAAGATAATAAAAATAGTAACTAGGGATCCAAGTGATGTCCACACTAAGTTTTATTATTGTAAAAGAGTAACTAAAGCTAAGGCTATAAAACGAATGACAACAACATTGTTACTGGAGAGATAATGTCATCCTAAAATGTTTAACCATAATAATTTCGCAAAATGTCTTTACAGTTAATAGCCTTATTATGATAATTAAAAGCGACTTTATTTAAAACCCAAGGGTTTACAATGGATCAAATATAGGGGAAAATTGATAAAGTGATATCTTTCCAGAATGAATGTCTTAACATTACCCAAGCTTATAATTGAAGATTGTCTTATTCAAGAAGAGTGAATCGCTTGGAACAAGGGTCCCACATCCATGAAACAAAATCATTTCTAAAAGATAGAACTCTAGAGCACATTACTGAAAGGATCTTAAAGCCATTCTCAGATAAATATGATGGTGAGTTCAGGAAAAGGACAAAAACAACTAGGTAAATCATAGTGTAAAGTTAACTTTGATACCACAGGCATGGCCCTGTTGCTAGCAAGAATCTATAGCCTCAACAGGGATGCCTTTTAACCTAACAAAATGTATGTGTCCCACTTACTAGATATAGATTCAGAGTTAGCTTATTTGACTTTTAGATAAAGGCCACTGTCCTAGCTTGGTAAGCAGCTGATGGTAGTGCCACTCACAAGAATTAACACGGATGAACATGTCGGCTCGTGATGATACCTCCCGTCTTCCAAATTTTGTGCTGAAAGCCATTACTCTGGCTTGGTGACCAAGGACAGTAATGTCATGCATGTTAGTTCTTATGATCGTGGTAGGTCAACTCATTACGAGACCTCCTATCCTCTCCTAGATATTTTTGTAGACTATGATTATGGTTAACCTTAGAGGTTACTTAATAAGTGGGGAGACAGATCTACTCCTTAAGAGTGCAGGATGGCGTGAAAAGTTTTTAATTGCCAATCCTTATTGGTTGATCCTGCTACCCTAAAGACTCAAGAAAAAGAATACATCCCTGATAATGACTAAAAGACTCGTTGAGTTAGTCATGCTAGGGTTCTTATGAGAGCTCATTATGGTTTTATAGGAGTGGCCCACCATAGGAGGATTTTCATTAAACCTTCGACAAGAAACTTGAAAATATTTCTTGGATGACACTCTGCTAGGTTTATGAATGGAAAGTATAACAATAACAATCCCCTAACTAAGCTAATAAATACTCTCAGCCAATAATGAAAGTCACTTTATAAAATATGAGGCATTAATAATGAATTTCTTCTGACAAGTCTTACCCTAAGAGTGCACAATAACAGAAATTGAATGGTTATGCCTTAGGAATTATAGTTTCATGTGTACTGTTGTAACAATTTTATTCACATGACAATTTTATTCATTTTCCTATACTACCCTATTCTAAGTTAGAGAGAGGAATATATCCTTTAAGTGTAGGAGTACTTCCAATGCAGCCATGTGCAAAGTAGGTGCAAATATATATTCATACCCAAATTTAACATATAAACTTGGAAGTGTAAATGAACATGAAAAACCAACCAATGTACTTGATATGACAACAAGAGTTTTAAAAGAGAAGAATACTCCCTCGCTTGAGTCATTGCTCAGAACCAATGTTTGATATGATCATGGTATTCATGGTACATTTCTTGATTTGGCCCATGTTGCTCATCCTATTCTTCCATGTCATGTTGATTGTTATCTGTAGGGTGAGCAGTCTCTTGATTACATTCTGCATCTATTGATAGACATGTCAAGAACTCCTCGATCTCAGGTTCCAGTGGATGTTCTCCATTGATTATAGTGCATGATTCATTCGTCTCCTTAGATGATTGGTCAAGGAAATCAAAAGAGACTTCCAAATCATCTTGTGGTGGTGGAGAAATGGACACGTTCTTGAATATTGTCAAGAAGTTCTCTTCCTGAGAGATAGAGGTCAAGATCCCAGCAGCTGCTAGGGCTTGTGAGAGTTCCTTCATATTTATCATCTTAAAGTCCATCTGGCTCATTAATAGTCCATGTCTCCACACACGTATTAGTAACGGAGTTCTTACAACACCCCAAAATGATATAACATCAAATATCTAAAGATGAATTTAAAAGCTATATTGACTGAAGTAAAACTCACCACACTTAAGAGCGAATCAGAATACTATTTAATATATTAAAAGCAAAACAATTCGGAAATTAAATATCTCACAGAGTGTTTCAAACTATTCTAAGGCCTATGCTTCTTGTGAGGCTTAGTTATGGTTCCTATAGATGTGTCTTACTAAGTCTGTAAGATTTACAAACTTCTTCAAATTACATGAAATATGGAAATGAAATCAAACTACTTCTACTTCTACGCATAAAGATAAAGGAAATAAAAATTCAAGGACAAGCAATGATCGGTAAGACTTTGGAGCAACCCTAACAAAAGTGGATGCGTGGCTCTTCACTCACATCTTACCATACCCTCTTCGCCCTCTGACAATCCTTCAAGATCCTAAAACTTTGATAATAATGGTTACCTGAATAAGAAATGACAACTTCCCCAGCAATGACGCCAAAATGTTGAGAGATTAAATTGTCAGATTAATTCTCTTAATATTAATTGTCAACCAGTGGTTCGTAGGCATGAATTGCCTTCAGCTTTCTTGGTTTATGCTGTTAGAATTTAATTGTTTCCTTATTAATGATTTATGAAATAAACACTCACAAATCTTATCGTCTAACGATCAAACCCAACAACCAAATTTAACCTAAAATCTTCAAAATTCCAATATTCAAATCTGTACTTAACTGAGTATTCCTAGTGGCAAAAACAAACTTCTATTCACACCAAACCCTAATCAAACTTTGCATGTTGGTACCAGACTATATATGAAAAATCACTCAATCATTTTCAAAAAGGATTCTATAATGATAATTCTTTGAAAGAAATCAAACAACCCTATGATAATCACCACTCAGCCTATTAAACTATTGATGCCATAATCATTCGTTACTAGAGCAAATAATGATAACTATTCTATAACAATCTAATTACTAATTCAATGAGTGATCTATCCTATTAATGCTTCAATCAACCAATTATTCTGGGCTTAAGCGTTTATGTCCAGATCAAGTTTTAAGGTTCAAGTATCAATTGGAGGAATTACTCTGTTTTGCTTTATTATGTTGTTTTGTATTCAATGGATCACTTACATAATTCTAATAAAATGATACTTGTCTCACTTGATGTTCAGCTATCAGTCCTAAGAATTTACCTAATTCTATACTACAATCAAATAAATCCCTACCTCTTGCTACTGTAAGTCATAACAATGATTTATTCATGGAGTAAACACCCAAATATATGAACTGAGAAAGAATTCATTCAAAGGAGACTGCCTTTTGCACAAAAGTGATGATGATCGTTTTGATTTCCCACTGGTTTTAGCAATTAAATGAACAGAGAAGATAAATGGTAACTATGGAATGGATCGTTTGAAAGCATCCATGTAATGTTTACACTAGTTTACAATGCATCAATCAGTAGTAGAACAAGGCAATTAAGAATTTGTGCAACCCAAACATTATTGTATTTAAACTATTAGTTCGATTATTTGATTGAGTTCATTAAGTCTTTCGAATGATCTAACTAGTTTCATCCTAACTTCAAATGACTCTGTAATACTATAATTATGATTAAATTAAATCAATTCCCTTTAATGAAGTAGAGGTTAATTTTAGGGGAAGGGGACAACCCTTGTCTGATTCAATCGGAATCATTCCCCATCTATAATTATTCAAAAGATTTAAGGACTCCAACATTCACTATGGGTGACAATTCCAAATATATTAGTGACTATGCAATGCGTTCCAAGCAAAGGCAACAAACAATGGGATGGATCTACTTCGAAGGGCGTGGTATCACACTGAAATTCAATTGGAACTTAGAAAATGACAAAGACTTCTGCAAGCATAACCAATAATCAATCAACCAAATAATAATTCATGCAACAGAACTGTAAATGAAAAGGGAATTAAGCAAATCTAAGGTTGCAATGTCACTGCTGATTCAAAACAAACAATCCCAGATGGGTGGTCCTGGCCACACCTAGGGTTGGATAACTTATAGTAACTTAACAATTTGATGCACAGTTAAAACATAAACTTCATTCCATCAACGCATTCAAAAACAACTTCAAAACAAGAGCATCACGATTATATTCAAACTGGTTCTATCATACATTAAAAATGCTTCATAAGTTTAGTGCTACAGTGCCACGGTCCTTTCTTGTTGCTATGCTTTTATACATGTTGCAAATTAATTACATTCTAAATCAAATGGAACAACAAACAAATTTGACTTCTCTAGATGGCCTTCGAATAGCTAATGGTTGTTTTTGATGTTGATCAATGCATGAATGGAGGAAAGGATCTTATCAAATTGTAACTGTGGCACCAAAATAGGCAAATCTGAATTTGACTGTTAGGTAGAAATCTGGACATTTCATATAAATTGGCCTCGGATAACTCCACATATCTTCCAAAAAATACATAATTTTAGAAAAATGTTTGAAGGTCAACAAATTAGCTATATTGGGATCAAAACCCATGTGCCAGATTTTCTGCATTAATCTTCACCTGCACATAAATCGAGGCAGAATTTGGGAGTTTGAAAATTATTGCAGATTTGGGCAAATTTGGGAATTTCTTTCTAGAGACCCATAGGAGTGACCTGGGTGCAATCTAGGTTATGGAAAGGTATTATAACATCATTATTTACAATAACCTCTCTCGGTTTCTTCGGAAGCATGCCGAAAATGTCAAAAGTCCCAAATTGGTCATTTTGGTACTCTACTGGCTTTGTGTAGAAACTTGGTGATGGAACCTGTGAAAGTGAGCTTAGTGAAACAGTCATTAGTAAATAATGGAATAATCATCTTTAATCATATAAAAATCTAAGAAAACTAATGATAGGTAACCAAAAAACATAAAATGTGATTTAGCAGTGAGTTGATGGAATTAGGGTATGGAACTGGTTGAAACTTGAGATTTTAGGGTTTGAATGGCAATATTGCATAACTAAAACATAGGCATTGTCAAGGACCATCACTATTTTTCTAGGAATTAAGCCCATCTCTACAAAAGGTGTAGCCTGTAAATAGGAACATCAATATTATCATTAGTTTTTATGCAACACAAAATAACTTTAATAATGTTAAAGAATTATGATCAGATTCCTCAGCCATTGAATGATGTTTAGTTTGTCTAAAAATAACTTTTCATCTATTAGTTTTCTACCACATATGATCTCTAACAAAACTTCTTCAAAACTATACACATCACTCTTCTCAATGAACCTTTGAGTGCTAAAATACCTGTTAAAAAAGCCAAAATAAAATCTAAGCTAAGGATGGAAAGAAAAATGAAAAAGTGAGATTATACCATAAATACAATTCCTTCACCGATCACTATTATTGTAAAGATAGTACAAGTTATGTGTAAGATATAATATAGCTCAAGGTATCGTGAAGTTCCTTTCACCATAGTAGTAACATAAGAAGGCTCCCCATACTCCTCATCAATACATATCTTTGAAAGGCCAAAGTCACAAAGATTTCCTTTTAAATTGTTGTCTAGAAGAATCTTCGTTGTCTTCACGTCCCTTTGAATAACCTTGGAGGTACAAGCTACGTGCCTTTATTCTAATTCTTTGAATAAAAATGGAGATATTGTTATGCATTAATTGCCTTTAAGAGATAAAAGTAGAAATCTACATAAGAAATTGCATGAAAAATATGTCGGTTTCGTTTTGAAAAATATGTCGATTTCCTTTTGAAGCATATAGTAGACATCTACCAGCATTTAAATTTTTATAAAGTACATCAGAGAAAAGAGGACATAAAAAAACTACCCAATGTTGCCTCTAAAGCTATTTTCACTCTTGTTTTCCAATTTAGTTCTAAAGTTGCGTTAGGACCTGGGAAATGAAAATCAGAGCTAAATGAGAATTGTTACCTTTGGACACCATTGTATATATATATATATATATATTATATATATATATATATATATATTATATATATAATATATATAATATTATATATAATAATATTATAATATATATATATTATATATATATATATATATATATAGATATTTACCATAAACGTGACCCTCCAAACATGTGCTCATACATTATCATAAGTTATTTGCATTCATTAGAATATCCTAGTAAAGTCACTAAGTTCTTGTGTTGAAATCTGGAAATAACATCAATCTATTCATCAAATGAACCCAGAGTCATAAGTTTTACTCTACATGGTTATGATCTGGGAATAGGTTTAAAGACACTAGAAGATTGCAACTAGAAATTGAACTCTAATACTATGTTGAAATTGAAAAGTAGAATTTCAGAATTACCTCATTTAGGAATTGGTGAACTCCTTGCTTGGAGAACAATGAGAGAACTTTTACAGAAACATCCTTTCCTTCCGAAAGTTTACCGAAGAACATAGAGCCAAATCCCCCCTTACTGATTTTCACAGTAAATTTTTGTGTGGTCGTCATCATCTAATCTAGAGTGAAGGCACAAGTCTTTGCTAAATTTGGTACCATATTTGTTGTGTTAGTCCATTCTTTGGGGGTAAAGTCCACAAAATTTTCCACTCCATTTCTTTCAGTTGTAACACGCTCTTTCTTTTTGCAATGTAGAACAATAGCCACTATCAATGATAGACCAATGATTGGAACTCCACTAAGTGTTATTCTGAGAGCAAGTTGTTCCCTCAATTTCTTGTTTCGAGGATTCAGAGGCTTATGTCCCATTGGAATAGATAAGTAGGGGTTGCCAAAGTATATGGTACAGATTAAAGAAAGATATTTTAAGTTAGATTAACTACAATTTCAACTTGATTAGTAATAATTGTATTTGGTATTCAAAATGTTTCGTTGGCATTGAAATATAAGATGTATAAAATAAATATTTTGATTACTCGAGTGTCAATGAAAGGTTGTGTAGAAGTTTCGGAGGAATTTCACCACTGAAATTGTTATTCTCTACAAACCTATAATATTTAGATTCTGATTAAAATTCAATAAAAAGCAGAATTTGCATAAGAAAAATACAGAAGGGGAAAGAAAACTTACAAGTCTTTAAGGTTTTTAAGTTTAGATAGCCAGTCCGGAAAACTTCTGTTAATGTTTTTGTTTTGTAAATGTCTGCGTCACAAAGAAAATTGTTAATAACTAATATTCGAGAAAATTGCTTGGTAAAGTATGCACAAACGCCACTATAAAAAATTGATATCGACAACCAACTTACAATATCTCCAACTTTGTTAAATTCAAAAATTCTGACAAAAGTCCTTTGAAATGATTATTATCCAGTGACCTAGTTAAACAAGGAGCTACTGTTGTGGCGGTAGTCCCTGTCGGGGTCTGCAGGGAATTGCAGAACTTGGAAAAGTTGGCCTGGCGGAAATTGTCCCAAGTGTGGAGAGGATGGGAGGCAGAGGTCAAGGAATAAATGGACTGAACCACAAATAAGTAATTCATATAAGTCGCTCAAGGCAGGAAGGTACTCTCAGCCGTAAATCATTTCACAATGGATGTAATATTAAGGCAGGCAGGTACTCTCAGCCGTAAATCATTTCACAGTGGATGCAAAGATTACATACTAACAAAATAGCTATGAGGCCAGTTTCTTGACTGGCCCACATGCTTCAGGCAAAATGCATTGTAATCTGAATTCGTAACTGTCAACATCTATTATTTCTTCCATCATTTGCAATTGTCTTCTACAACTTTGCAAAAAATATTGATCAAATTAGCAAAAAGTGAAGATGATTGTTTCGAACAAAATATACATATTAAAAAAATAGGCTCTTGCATTATGTTGCCAAACAAATATCATATTTCTAGCAACAATTCATATTTATAAATAACAACGGAATTGGAAATGGAAACAGTGGAAAGACATAATGAAAAAATGCAACATAACTTTAAGAATATTTTTGCAAGTCAACAAAAGGAAGCAATGGAAAGACAAAATGAAAAAATGCACCATAACTTTAAGAATATTTCTAAAAGTTAACATTATTGTTGATTGCATTTGTGAAATAAAATAACAATAGATTGTCTATTGAAATCTATATTTTACTAGTTAAACATGTTGCCCAATGTTGTATATTGCTTTTATAACATCACTTGGATTGTCATGAGTTATGAGCACTGAAAAATAAGCAATAGAACAACAGGAATTTGAGAAACTTCGAGAAAATATGTGAGATGTGAGTTATCTAACATGCTTGCTTTTAATTTTTTAGGATTGACCAAACATAACAATATAGGAATTGTTCGTATGCTTTAATTTGCAAATTACAAACGAAACAAAATAACAAAAACTTGATGAGTGCATACCTTAACATTAACAGAGAGTTAACCAGTTGTGTGAAATTAAGAAAAAACATACCAGAAATTAACAGTATTGAGAATCATATATCCTGAAAAACAAAAATCTTGAACCTAGAAAACCTCAGGTTCCTTTAGAGCTAGTGTAACTTCTCTCTTGAGAAAACCTAAGGTTCCTCTATGTATCAACGGCAAGATGCAAGGATAATGTTTGAAATTTCAATCGATCAATAATTTTTTGGTTTGGTCCCTGATGCCACGGTGAAGAGCCAATTTACTTTAGAAAACACTTGATTCTTGTTATTTTATAAATTGACTCTTCAGCATTAGTTTACTCACATTAACTTGTTGGTTTGGTTACAACATTCAACATAGTGAATTCTAAAGATGACAAAAAACTAATCTAAATGTTGTCAGAATCTTCATGGCAAATACGTAATCTGAATGTTAACCAATTACTAATATTTATGGCAAAAAACTAACATCATTCAAGATAGTGAATTCTAAAGATGATGGCATGGTATCTCTTAACAACGTTTTTTAAAAGCAAATTAAATCACCTCATTGGGATTAGGTCATTCAAAAATCTATTGATTGAATTCTATTTTTGATTACTCGGGTTTTTTATGAGGTGGAAAGAGTATTGTGATGGATACACATTTCGGCAAGATGTCTTAGAATTTTAATTTTCAATTACATAATCTACAGAAATGGAAAACCTCAATTAAATAATCTACAGAAATGGCAAACCTCAGAATATTATTTTTAAAGGATTGGATTCATATATATATTTAAAAGCACTTTTTAAATAACTAAAATTTATATATTTTTAAATAAATAAATAAAATTTAATTAAAAAATAATTGAACTTCTCATATAAACTCCGATTAAACTACAGTCATTCGCACCCACTTTCTTAGTAGGGACGACAGGGAGTCGGCTGGAGATTCTTGAGCTGCAAGGCCTCGCATGTTTGGCATTTCCCCTCTCGTGTTCGGCACATCGGTCCTGAACGCCTTAGCCTATATATGAGATTCTCGACAGAGGGATTATAGACAGGGATTCATCTCGGTGACTGAATTCTAAATCGGTAATAGAAGGTACCGAGAACGGCTATAGAATAGTAAAATACGATCCTAATATCAGCAATAGAATTGAAAGATTCGGCGACATAAATAAAGATAAGCATAACTCACTGTCAATAAAATAAACACATGCATAGGCGGCCACTGTATACTGTATGTAGTGAAGTGAGAGCATATATGAGGTCTAAAAGGGATATATCTCAAATCGTATATTTATATATAATGGGGTATTTTAATGTAAGAAGAGAATTGTGTAGCAAATTTCATTAACTTAAAATGGATGCAAAAATTACAATATTGCAATTCAAGTATAAGGTAAAACAAATATTGATTTATTTTATGTTTTTAGTTTCATGTACTTGAGTTTAAAATAACATTGTAAAGTCTTAATAAGTATTAATAAAAATAAAAATTATTTAGAGAATCTTTGGCGAAATCACATAGATATTCTTTTGTCGATGCATTTCGAACCAACCAGTGTGGTTCATCGTCAGGACAAGTTGAAGATCCAATCGAGCTTAGCTTGTTAAATAGTATGTCCAGAGACTCCAACGGCTATATTGCCAACGGCTAATTTTGACCTAATGACCATAGTCAAATCAATAATATTCTTGTTATATTTTTAATTATTATTATTCCAAGAAATAGTTAAATTTGGTAAATTATATAATAAATTATTCATTTGTTACTTGTACATGCATATATATATATTCAAACACCTAACTAATTCATATTAAAATAATATCCTAGGTATATCATATATTTATTTAATAATAATAATATTTTTATTATAATTTATCATTTAAACCTAATGGTCCAATTGAAATTAATATATTTTATAATTAATTTAATAATTTATATTCATTAAATTTAATAATTGATTATACAAATAATATACTAGATATATTAAATTACTGTTATTCTAAGAAATTAGTTAAATTAGGTAAATTCTAAAGAATTATTTGTTAATGTACTTGTTTATTAATAAATGTATATATATGTACCAAAAATAATATTGGTACATCATATATTTATTTAATAATACTATTTATTTATCATTTAAATCTAAGGTCCATTTGAAGCTAACATAATGAATTATATCATCTATCAAGGAATAATTTTATAATTAATTTAATAATTTATATTTATTAAGTCATCTAAATATAATTTATAATTGTATTAATCTTAATAGATAACATATAATTATTTATAGAAATTCAAATATATAAATTACAAAGAAAACAAATAAAGAATAATCTATCAATTCCTTCATGAATATAAATTCCAACAAATGACTGTAATAGGCTCGAGATAAATTCATTAAATCATTAACCAAGAATTTAAGATAATTGAAGGGAACAAAACAATATACTATTAGAATCGAGAGGAGAATATAAAAAAAAGTTAAAGCTAACTAATACCAAAATTATAAACCCCAAGGGTAAAAGACCAACCCCAGAATCAACCCCAAGGACCTTTATAAAATGATGGATAGAGGAAGGCTAGGAAGACAGGGCTGGGAGCCAGCAAATGCTAATCTTCCAGCCACCATCCCTATTAAGATCTTCGGCCTTCTCAATCTCCAGAGCCTCTCTAAATTACGATGGTGTGAAACTGCGCACCTTAGCAATGACTTGAGCCTCTTCAATACAGACATGATGCTGTCTTTTCGGCTGTCAGCCAGGCTGAGGTACCCTCCCATGCCTTAAGTCAGCCGAATGCTTCCTATCCTTTGCTTTGATAGAGCTGACCTGTCTTCCACCAATTATATGGTGTCCCACCCATGAACAACGAATGAACATAGACGCCTATGTCTTAGGGTGAATGAGGACTTTACCGACTTGAGGGAGCCACGGATCGTACTGAGAGGCCTAAAAGTTGCAGACACATCGTACCTCCTCAGAATCCTCGCAATCCTATCAGTGGTCCCTTGGATGTAAGGCAAGTTAACCCCCATGACATGATCTTTAGGATCTCTTTTGACCGAAGGCTCCTTCTTAGCCTTTAGGAAGGCTTTTCGACCCAGGTGTCTGTTGTAACCGTTCTTCTCAAAGACATCTAGGAGATGAGCCTTCTCTGATTCCAAGCTCCCTTCATCCGAAATTCTAACCGCACGGGTGGCAAGAGTGCTCAGAACCCCTAACTTCTGAGCGGGGAAATGATGGGAAGAAGCATGCAAGTATTGCTCAGTATGCGTCTTCTTTCTAAACACCTGATGAGAAAAGGAACCATTCACCTTCTTAGAGATGAGAACATCCAAGAATGGAAGACAACCATTGTCTTCTTTCTCCATTGTGAATTTTATGGCGGCGGACTGGTTATTGAGATGACTGAAAAAACGATCCAACTCATCAGGACCATGAGACCAGACAACACCCGTGTCATCAACGAATCTTTTCCAAAACTTCGGTAAGAGACGAGAGGAGGCCAAGGCTTTAGACTCAAAATCCTCCATAAAGAGATTAGCGACGACGGGGGACAAGGGGGAACCCATGGCAACCCCACAAGTCTGCTCATAGAACTCTCCCTCGAAGCTGAAAAAGGTGGAGGTAAGGCAAAGCTCAACCAACTTAGCCGTATCAGGGTCGGTGAGCCTATTAATCACCACCATGGCCTCATTGATGGGAATACAAGTGTAAAGAGAGACCACGTCGAAACTTACCAGAATGTCCTCAGGCTTAAGCTTAATTTTCTTAAGATCATCAATAAAAGAGGCCGAGTCTTTGACAAAGGACTCAGTATGACCAACCAAGGGCCTCAACTTTATAGCGAGGAACTTTGACAGGAGGTAAGTCGGACCACCTATGGTGTTGACAATGGGTCTCAAGGGAACCCCTTCCTTATGGACCTTCGGAAGGCCATAAATCCTAGGAGCGATGGGGTTTCCCTCAATAAGCTTCTGGGATAGAGGATTAGTGGAATTGCACGACTTGATTGCAAGAGCGACTGCTCTGGAAACCTTTTTAAGAGGATTTTTTGAAAGCTTCTTATAACTCCCACTATTACACAGATGATCAAGCATCTTATTCCTGTAATCACTCCTATCCAGGAGGACGGCAGCCCCACCTTTATCTGCTTTTAAGACCACGACGTCACGATTTTTGTTCAAGGCCTTCAGAGCCTCAAACTCAGCCTTGCTAATATTGCTACGGGGAGGCTTAGCCCTCCTCAGGGCTACGGCACAATCCTGCCTAATCGTGTCTTATTTATTTATTCTTTTAAATGTTATTAATAAAGTTATTTAAAACTATCTTTCCAAGGATGCGCAAATTTACAAAAATGTTGTGTATTTCATAATCACATGTTTCATTTATATTTATTTATTTATTAAGATAATAAAATATGCCAAAACTTTCTAGAAAAGCATGAAATGTTTCATAATCATATATTTCATTCATATATATTATTAAGAAAAATATTTATTTATTTATTCTTAAATTTCACTAATTTATTTAAAGTTATTTAGATACCTTTCCAAGAATGCTCATAATTTAGAAAAGTGTTGTGTGTTTCATAATCACATGTTTCATTCATATTTATTTATTTATTAAGATAATAAAATATTATAAGCCAAAACTTTTTAGAAAAGTATAATATCTTTCATAATCACATATTTCATTCATATATTGTTGAATTGAGGCATCTGTGATCCATATCAGGTTTACGAGAGATTTTTCGGCGTAAATCATAAGATCTATCATTTGTTGACGCATTTCGAACCAACTAGTGTGGTTCATCATCAGGACAAGTTGAAGAATCAGATCCAGTTTTGCATGTTAAATAGCTTGAGTAGAGCCTCCAACAGCTAACTAGACCAACGACTAAATTTGAAAATGGAAATTAGTTATAATAAGGGACCT
>APFE030124388.1:235438-250902 GCA_000404065.3 Pinus taeda
CATCTCGATTCATCGTAGACAAATGTCTAGCAACAATAGGATATTCCTAAATTATTACAATCTTACCATTCCATATAAAAACAAAGAACGGTAGAAAACACAATAATTGAAATTTATATTTACGCAATTATTTATTTTTTCAGAAAGAAAAAAACCCTAGTTCTATTATGTATATGTAGAAATGAGTACATCTAGTTGCAATTTAGGCACCCTCAAAGAATAGGTGACCATTTTGTTATATAATGCTTCCAGCATGTAGCCCCACATGGCCATGGGTCCACAATGAACCAAACATAAATCATAGATAGCATATAACAGAAATAAAATAGGATATATAGTCCATCATCTATCCCATCCTAGAAAAAATAAAAGAGTGCCCAAACGTCTAGAAAGTAAACCAAAATAAAGAACCCCTGATTGAAAACATAGCATCAACAAATGTGGATAACCCAACAATTGTCCCCTTCACTAGAAGGGAAGGAAACCGATATCTTAGGAATAACCCTCCACCTCCAGTGTTATATGCAAAACATCTTACGGAGCAGTGATACCCAGCTTGGACATGACATCAACAATGGAGTTGTGTTCCCTGTTAATTTGTTGAACGAAAACCTCCTGAAATGTGCCCATGAGATGTTTGATGTTCTAGAGCCATCCCTATAGATGTGGGTGATGTAGATTGGATTTTCCCAACACATCATTTATGATGCATTGTGAGCCCCCAAAGACCTTCAGATTTGGAATACTTAAAAAAATTGTGAACCATATTATCCCCCATAGAGCCACTGCTTCAACTTTCATATTGGTACCTCTGCCACCTCCCCAATGAATCTTATATTGCTGGTTATTTTTCATGTAAATCCAAACCCCGCATCACACTTACCACTCTATTCTGCTCCATCAAAGAAACCAATAGGGTAGGATATTATCGGGCTCTTAGTCCCGAGTCCCGGTGTGGCCCAAGATTGGATAGCAAGAGTGGTCTCCCCCATGTTATAATGATGTTTATAGTCTATTCCACATTGAGTGGTTTCCCTTCAAATATAATAAAATCTGTAGATCTCCAAATTTCCCAAAAAGTGACAAGTGGAATGGCCCTCCATGGTTTAGATTTTCTACTCCACTATAACAAACAAGATTCAATTGACACATGATCAGTATAAGGGAAATAGATTTTACCAGAGATCTTGTGCCAAATTTGGACAGCCACCTGGTAGCTTAATAAGATATGTGAATTTCTCTCTTCCTCCAACCTGCATAAAACACAAATACTTGGACCATGCATGTTTCTCTTCCTCAGATTGTCCCAAGGGAGAGTTTTCTTCTTCCATGCCAGCTAAGTGTATACAATGATCTTAATCAAAATCTTAGTCTTCCAAAATCTTGTAAACCAACATACATCAAGTAAGTTATGTATGCAACTACAAATGTAATGATAGGAGTCAGAGTCAGAGATAGATACTCACTTCATAATCCGGTCCCACCCTATATGATGTTCATGCTCTGTCGTGAACATACCAGACTAGCGCAACTCAACCATAATTTTCTCCCAAATTCTGGCCACATTTCGTGATAGCCCGTTTTCCCTCACCCTCTTCCAAATAGGAAAGATGTCAGACCATATATTGGTTTCCTCATCAAGGTAGAAGTATCCTCTTTATTTAAACTGCAAGTGAGTTGGTCAGAGAAATATCTTTCAGTGGGTGTCCCAATGATGGAGTCCCTGTCGATGATAATTTCATTCCCCAAGCCAAAGACCCAGCATGTCCTTTCAAACAGCTAGTATTGGACCTTATTTAAGGTGATATAGATAGTGGAACCAGTGGGTTTCCCAACATATCCCTCATGCATCCAATGAATAGAATGGATTCTAGGGAGGTATTTGGATATGATGATATCACCCCATAGGTATTTAATAATAATCCCTACCATAAGGATTTAATGAGTAAGGTAGAGCCAAATAATTTGATGTTCAACATACTCCATCCCCCAAGTCCCTTTGGTTTAGTGATATTATCCGATTTGGTAAGGTGGAATTTATGGGATTTTATGGAACCTACCCAAATAAGGTTAGCCATAATCTTGTTAATTTTTGAAATAATAGAAGCTCGAAGGTAGTATAGGTGTGCCCAATACACTACAAGTTGTTGCAGGACTGATTGAGTGAGAGTAACCCTTCCTCCAAGTGTTAAACATCTGTGTTCCCATTCAGTAATATTTTTTTGAATTCAGTCAATGATCCAAAGACAGTCCTTAACTCTGTAGTTATTTGGCTTGGTATTGAGGCCCAAATACTTCAGTCCATCATCAATAGGTTTTGCATCCATTCCAAAAGTGTTTTTAATGTGCTCCATCACGTCCAATAGTCCCTTCCCATATAGAATCACAGATTTATCCATATTCATAAGAAGCCCCACAGCTCCACCGAACCTGTTGAAAATTTTATACAAGGTTCCCCACACCATCCTTGTTATCATACCAAAAATCAAAATGTCATCAACAAAGATATTGTGTGAAATCCTCATGCCCCGGCCCACAGTGAGTGCCAAAAACTCGCCCCTCATACACACATTTTTTATTTTATGGCTGAGGCCATCCATGGTTAGAATGAATAGGAGTGGGGCAAGCAAATAACCTTGCCTCAATCCTTTGCCAGCTCCAAAATATCTTGTAGCAAATCCATTAATAATGGTTGCATATCTAACATTAGTAACACAAGCCATTATCCATTCAATGTTGCATACCTGGAGGCCACTTTTGTGTAGAACAACATGCAACAAAACCCAATATACAGAGTCATATGCCCTTTGGAGGTCCACCTTCATAACAACTGCATTCATCTTGTTAGTGAGGATGGCATGCAAACATTCTTGCACCGTTGCAACTACATCATGAATCTGTCGATCTTGTAGGAATTCATATTGCTCCAGTGTAATATATGTGGAGAATTTGTTCTTGATTCTAAGATCTAAAATCTTGGATATCAATTTGTATATAAGGTTACATAAAGAGATGGGCCGATAGTCATTGAAAGTCCCCAAAACACTCTTTTTTGGTATAAGATCAATGTATGTAGAGTTAATTTTAGTTATGATGTGCCCACATAGTCTGGACTCCTCCACCATCCTTAGCAAGTATGGTCCCATTAAATCAAATAAATGCAGAAAGATCTCATCTATCCAACTATCTAGGCCAGGGCATTTGTCCTTAGTAAATGATTTAAGGACATAATGATCCTCCTCTAGGTTGACATCCTTGTATAGTTCTTCATTTCAATTCGTCTCAAACATTGTAGGATATGAGTCAAATCCTTAGATCTGGTCTTCGATGCAATCAACACCTCTCTTTTTGTAAGTGTCTTCAAAAAGCATGGTCATCACCTACTAAATCTATAGAATACCTTGTACCATGTAGCTCTTTGAATCCTTGATGTCCCAAATGGTATTAACCATTATTCTATGATTTACATATCTATGAAAGTATTTTGTGTTTTTGTCTCCCTCCTACATCCACAGAGCCTTGCTCTTCAGTCTCCAAGTGGCCTCCTATACATGTATAATATTTTTCTTCTTCTCCTCAAATTCCTTGATTTTATGAATGAGGTCCGTAGATGGGCTTCCCATATTTAGTGTCTACCCCAATCTTTCTAGCTCCTCTTTGATGTCCAGAATATTTTTTCATCCTATTTGTTTGATTCTGTTTCCATACCTTAACCACTTATTTTAAATCAAGGAGCTTCCCATAAATATCCTAGATAGGGATTCCTTTGAATCTCTATAGTGAGTCCAAAAATCTCTAATCAATGAATTGAAGTTTGTATCCTCGAGCGAGATACGATTAAATTTGAAGGGCATTCTCATCCTAGTCTACTCCTTGTGCCAAATTAAGGTGATGGGTCGATGATCAGAGATGACTAATTTTGAAACCTCTAATCATAGCATGCCCATCCTCTACACTAGATCTTCCTATACTAGGTATATATCAAGTCACTTAACAATGTGTTGAGATCCAGCCCTACCATTATCCCAGCTGGGGACCAATTTATGTGGCCTAATGTCCACAAGGTGATAATAAAAAATAATTTCTTTTAGTTTGTCAGCTAGTGGGTCCATCCTACAAGTCGAGCCCAAGCATTCATCCATTCCTATGGTGGCATTTAGATTGCCCTCCATAATAAGAGAGCCAATATTGAGGATATCGGCCTCCTCCATTCTATCCCATAAATTAGTATTGTCCTGATATGGAGCATATAGATTCAGAATGTGTAGTCACGTCACTGGCCCCCTTAACTTACATGATATAAAAATACTAGAAAAACATATATAAGCTTTAAATATAACCCACCTCTAGTTCCATGGAGCAGCCAGCCCCCCAAAGAGGCCAATAGAGTCCACCACTGCCATATGCCACTCATATAACATTTTCGTGAAGTAATCTAGAACCTTTTATGATGTAGTCATGGATTCTTGTAATGGGATAGTATGTGGATCAACAAAAATAAAGAATTCCATGAGGGAAAGCAATTTAAGCTAGTGCCCAAGACCCCGCATATTAAGAGAAAGGCAAAATGTCATGATGCCCGGTGATAAGGTTGTGAATTTCTAAGAGCCCCAGGTTTAGAGGTGGAGCAAATCGAAATATTGATAAGAGAGGTGGAGTCGACAGGTGATAAAGGCAAGATCCTGGCCCTCCCTCGGAAGTCTTTGTTGTCATGGTTGTACCTGCATCCCACCATAATGTTATGTGTAGAGTTGTGGATAATATTCGGACTGGATTGTGGGCACATTCTATGGATAGTTAGAGACCTGAGATCCATGGTCTTGTTGGAAAGAAGGAACTCGATGTCATTATCAAACAAGTTCCTAAGGGAGGAGGAAAGTGACCTGGGGGAGAGAGTTGGGGCATCAGAGGCTGGGATGTCGGCGGGTGGCGGGGAAGGAGAGGTACATCGAAGAAAGGTTCCATTTTCATCGATCCCCAAAGAATATGGGGGTGGTGGGTGCAGGGAATCCCACACAGGTGGCTGAGAAATAGACAAGGCTCAGAGGTGTGGGATGGAAGTGGAGTCAGGATTGTGTGGGGAAACTTCCAGTGAAAGGGAGTCTAAACCATTAGGGTTTAGTGGGGACAGAGTGGGAGAGGATGTACCCCGTGATAGGTGAGGAGGAAGATGGATAATCCAGAGATTTCAAACCAAAAGTAGAAGGTAAATTCATAGGGGGTACCTGAAATATGTTTTCGTAGAGATTCATAGTATTGACCCATGCCTGCATAGCAACTGCCTCCAAAACATTCCAAAGTCATCCTGGTTTTAGCTGCCTTGTTCATTTTTTGCTTCCTCCAGTGTTTTCGAGGGCATTGTTCCATGAGGTGCCTAGTGCAGTGGCAAATAAGGCAACAGAAAGGAATGCACAAGAATTCTAGTTGCTGGTGAATGTGGGTCTTATCCTAGACCAACTTGATGTGCTCAAGGAAACTCCCAGTGAAACCCCTCTAAATTAGGATCCAGGCAACCCATTTATCTATGGCCCCTACACACTTCATGTCAAGATAGATAAATTTTCCAATAGCATTCCCAATGTCGATGAAGACGTTCCTTGTCCAGAATTCAATGGGTAAACTAGGGATTTTAACCCATATCAAGTTATTTCGGGGAGTATCCTTGAGTGAGTTGAAGCCTATGTACCATGGGTGTCGTGAAAGGAAACCGCACACACGCACCCATGGTAATCTAAGTATTTTATCGAGATACTCTTGACAAATAAAATATATACTGTACCAGGAGTTCATGAGCCTGCTCACAATGGGGATGTATCCGAGGAGTGTTTTCCACTTTGATGCCACCCAATTCCTCCTCTGTGCCTCCTATGTGTCAACAAAGTATCATTGCCCCATAAACCCATGCTTTTGTAAGATGATAACCTAATCCACAAACACATCGTAACCGAAACTCAAAAGTGGTATTTGTGGTGAATTCGCAGCTGCCCAATGCTTTTTTTTTTACTTAGGGCCATGGGGGAAGGCATGTTGTTCAACGAACAAAGGAAGATAAACATGTCCACAACCTATATGTGTTTCCATGTGATGTGTGGCTTTCCAATGTTCTCCCGTTGAATGTCCCTCCCCATGTCCATCCACATTTCGATGAGCATGACCTGGCACTAAGTGCACGTCCAGTGTGTTGCCAATAGAGTGTGCCATATCAGCCTCGAGGGTGGCCTCAATAAATGTGTCCTCATCCGAGGTGTCAGATTTAAAGAGGTCAAATAGTTCCATAGACCATAGTAGGGATAAAACAGGTCATCAGGCAACCAATCCAGCATGACAGATCTGGGTAGGTAGGAAGATCGCAAGTTAGATGGAGTGGCAATAAAGACAAGATAGCCTTAGTTAGAGCGATGGGGGTAATGATGAGCAAGAGAATATCAAAATAAGGACCCCAGTCACATCCACAAACAGTATATGCAGCACGTAGCACCTACAACACAAATACCTCGACCTATCCCATCGCAATTTATCATCGCAATTTAGAAATTTAATGTTTAAAGTATTAGAGTATCCGAAAATACCGACTCCTCACCAACCCCCACACCTAAGTATCGTCCAAAAATAGTGAGGAAATAGCAGAAGCATGCAGATAACTAAGTTGAATGGATGCTTCCTCGAAGTGCCGACTACCTCGGTCTAGGAACCAAATCACGGGAAAAATTGAATTGGCTAGGGAAATTCGACCGACCTCCGGTAAGGATAACAGAAAAAATGTGCCATCCTAAGAACCTGCACAGAGCTAGGTGAAATAACAAAGACAAATTTACAATCAATTCCAGGTTGAAAACATGTGGAGCAATGAATATCTCATCCCTCACAACAACAACAACAACATCATAAACACGTCCACCACCTGTTGCAACATATGACCCCAAAATCATTTTAGGGTCTAGAAATGATAAATGTTTCAATCCACTTGCTCCACAACATGTTGTAGTTTTGACATCGCGAAACAGAAACCATGTTCTTGATTAGTATTCAAGCCTACAAGTTTAACGATGTCAGCCCATAGTCATGAGATCTCCCTCTGTGATTAAGAAATTGGTCACATAGCATACAATATGATGTAAATGATGAAAAGAAAGATGAACACAATGTGAAAAAACTCAGAGTAGAGAATGTGAATCATTGCCTAGAGACAGGGTGTTAAGTAATGTCCAGTTAGTACCCAGCAAAGGATGGGCATATTTGGAGCTCGAAGAGACAATGAAGGAGGGATCTCAAAGAAAGGTGAGCAGGCCAAGACAATAAGGGGATGCAATAGAAAAAATCGTCAAAGAGAGTGTGGAAGAGACCATTTGAAAACACTAATAGATTATATAGCAATTATAACAAACTAAGATGAAAATAAGAAACCACTCCAGACCCAAATAAATCTGAATAGAAATAAGTTAAAAACGTTAGTGGTCAAAGGTCCGAACTAGAGCTAATTCCAGATGTCGGTAGTCCAGGGGAAAGAGCAATATAAAATGGACTTAATATCTATTGTTGTAATCAAATCAAGTGAGAGCCTGAGCAAGATTCATCCCACAACCATTGCAACCTAGACCATCCTCAAACTTCCTTTTCTTCCTATTCCTTCAATCAAATGCTACAATCGCTGAATGTTCCATGGATAGTTACCAACACAAATTGGGTTTGTAATTCTGTAATATGTCTCTCACTTTGTTGCGTGGATAATGGCGTAGGATCTAGCATTCTATTTTAGCATGCTTTCTCTTTTTCCAACACTCTCACAGCAACGCTCACAGTTATTGTCTCCAAGAACTCAAGAAAACATCACCTCTCTAGAACGGGTTCCCACGGCTTCCAAAAATCCTCTTCAACCCTATTTTTGGCACTCAAACATTAATCTTTGTAATTTTCCTTACCTTTCTCTAGTTGTGCATTTGGAAACGTCTTACAATCTCTTTTGGTCATGAGGGTTTTTCATTTTTGTAGTTGTCCAAGGGAGCTAGTGAATCCCTTCCCACTCGATCAAAAAGAAAGAATTATAAATCCAAGTGATCATATCAAACATTTCTTTGATAGCAATGAGACATACCATTGTAGTTTACAAACTATTTTGTTCGGTATTTAATGACTATTTTGTTACGTATTCAATTATTATACCTCATTGTAACCATATAAAACACAGTCAATATAAACACATAAGCAACTATTGGAGATGTGCTAATAACACAATCCTTAGAAACATCTATGATAATCATATCGTGCGCAACAACGTTATCATTGAAATCATATTTTACAGTAATCCCAAGCACTGCTTTTATAAGAAAGAGAGATGTTTTAATGTTATTAGAAAATTTCAGGCATTGCTTTTATAAGAAAAAGAGATGTTTAAATGTTATTAGACAATTTGTTGAGACATGTTTTGCATATACCAAACAACCCATAATTTGATCAACGATGGGCGCTCAATTCCAAACATATCTAGGTTCCCAAAATATTCTCATAATGATTTACTAATCGTTTCCTGGCCATATGCATGTTTAGCATTTTATTTTTCTCATCAAGGGCATTGTAACATATACAGAGAAAACAAAAACAAATGAAAGACTTATTGTTGAATGCAGTTTTTTATTAAACAAAACCAAGTATGTATACAAATAAAAGTTGTTTATCAAAGAAAACAAAGTATGTATAAGAATAAAAAGTGGTACGAAGTGATTTGAAATGGTAAATTTAAGTTATTAAATTTGTAAAGATTAAACTTTATCTGTTATTTATACATTTTAAAATCTATTTAAAACATCATAATATAATAAAAAAATAATATTACAATTAAACAAAACATAATATATATATATATATTGGTTGGTTGTAAGGTTTTGAGTAGATTTTAATACTGGGAAAATCCTTTAAAACAAACTTATTCTTAATGTAGAGTGCACTTTTCATGCTATCTCATTGGGGAAAATAAAAATATATTCTTAATGTGAATTTTAGCTTTTACATTTTGAGTTTAAACTCACTGTCATAATTTTATAATCATGCGAAAACTCATGATGAAAATGGAAGTATGAAAATAATCATATTTTTAACATGAAGCTAGTTACAAATTTGAAGATTCGTTCAGTTTAATTACTTTTGTTAATGTTAGTTAGGTTACATATTATATTTTTGAAGATTGGTTTAGTTTAATGACTTGTTAATGTTATTTAAAAAAGTGTATAAATAGATTTTTAAATGTAAATTGTGTTAATTAAGTTTATTTTGGGTGCTTGGAAGGGATCGTTGACATTCTCCCTACCTTGTTTTAATTTCAACCAATGATATGATGAGCATTGGTATAATATCTTTGAGCCTAAAAATGCCACAAACCATCCAACCCATGCAATTTTTCACTAAACCACTTTAGCAGATCTTTTGACCTTCTTAAAAAGGACTTGGAATTTGGCTTTGATAAAAATTTCAATGATATTTCATTAACTTTAAAATTTTGGGCTAAGAGGCACGTTATAGCGCAATATGGGGGGGTGTTGAAGTGTCTATAAATGAGTGTAAAAGTTTAAATGTCGGCTCAATACAAGAAGATGTTGTAGTGTCCTTAAAATGGAACATTGAATCATAAATAATAAAAACAAACATGATATCAACTAAATCAAAAAAATAGTAAAATACAAAAAGTAATATTTCCAAAAGTGGACTAAAATGGAGGAGATACTTGAGACTAACAAGCTTCCTGCCAATAACAATCAATCAATTTAAAAATAAGTACAATAATCATAACAATATGAAAATTATTTGAGGATTCAAAATTTCAAGGTTGGAAATGCCTCTGAACTAATTGCTCATCGTCTTTTTGGATTTGCGCCTTATTGCCTTTGTTATTCATTTTTGGTGAATCCTAATGTTGGCTTGAGGGGGCCTGACCTAGGTTCAGATTAAATTAGCCAAACAAATCCCTACACTACTGGCCCTTTCGGCATCAACCCATGGTGCGTGGACTGAAGTCTCACCCAAAGCAGTATGGGGGGATGCTAGAACGAAGTTTCTGCACCATCGAGATGACTGAGGGATCAATTTAATCCAACTGTGCCTACATTCTCATAGGTCGATCCACACACTATCCTAACTTGTAAGACCTTCGCGATCTGTTAGGATCGCCTTTCACACAACCCTAACTGGGGGCTGAGATGCTTTCGTGTTGCTATGGCAGCGATCTTAGCTATTTCCCCAAGTTACACCGGGTATCTTACTTACCTTCTTACAATTGTTAGTTAACTTCGCATAAACAGATACCTTATCTCACATTTACTTAATCAACACAATCATATATGTTTGTGCACCATATAGACAATAGAAATGCAATTTATACCCAATATATTCGATACAGAAAATAGGAAATAAATACACAGAATTGATGTAAAACTTCTTTTTATTAATGCTTCAACAATTACATACTCAACTCGCCCTATGTACTCAACTATAGGGGTCCACACACCCAGCTACGGACCATTAGGCCTCTGCGCACTCAGTTGCAGGGCCTTCTCCTACTCTATGACCCAAAGACTCAAGACTCAACTCTACGCTTAGATCTTCCATTATCCTTCTATTCCATCATCATTTCTTCTAATTCTATTATTATGTCTCAACTACTTAGAGCCTCACTCTATTTATATAATCCCATGGTCCGCGGATCATGGGTAGATATCTAAAGTCGACATTACATTAGAAAATTGATGCCAGACAACCCTATGACTCATTTATAACTTCGTGCTCCGCGCCCACAAAGTGCAGAGTCTTTACATCAGATTTACAACTTTTAACCAAAAATAGGTCTTTAAGCCCAAAACGTTCCTTGGGGGATCCTGAGCCCACTAGGCCCCCAACACAAACATCGTGACTCACCCTCAAGTCACTCTAGCGGTGAAGAGATCTCCATGCGGAGACCTCCCAACTCTGCCTAGACTACTACAAGATTGGAAGCGCACTCAGCAGCTGCCTACTGCACTTCTTGGACATGTTGTTTAGAAACTGATGTAGCTGAACTGCTACCCTGAACCTGTTTATAGTCCCGCACCTCCTTTCAGTTGCCTACAGTGCTAACGCTGTGCTTCTCTTGGCTAGTCAGATAGCCGGGCCACCCATGTATGTTTTCATCCGACTACCATTCACTTTTCCTGGGAAAGGTTCTCCATTTAACTTTACCAACTGCACCATGCCTCCATCTGTGACCTCCTTAATAACATACGGTCCCAACAAATGCATTCTGAGTTTTCTTGGGAATTTATCAAAACTTATTATCATACAATAACACCAAATTGTTCACCTTGAAGGTGCACAACTTAATATGTCGGTCGTGCCAGGCCTTTTCACTTTGCTTTTGTACCTGTTGGTGAAAGCCACCCAAAAATCATTCTTCCTCGAGTTCTTCCAGTTGTGTGAGCCTCTCCTCCAGGGCTCCATAGTCTGTCATACTTGTGAGCACTATTATGCGCAGACTAGGTACAATGTATTCTGTCAGCATTATGGTTTCCACTCCATAGACCAGTCGGAAAGGTGTTTTTCCTATCATTTTCTTTCATGTTGTCCTATAAGCCCATAATACTATGGGTATGCACAGGTCCCATTCACTTCGTGTGCATTGCATACCTTGGTCAACACAGTCTCCAGAACTTCGTTAAACACTTCTACTGTCCCATTACCTTGTGGATGATATGGTGTGCTTTTTTGATGATACACATGAAACTCTTATGTCAACATGTTGATCATCTCATTCAAGAAATGTGTACCATGATCACTCATCAATATCTTCGAACATCCAAATCATGTCAACATGTTATCAAACAAAAACTTCGTGGCCGTCGCGACCGTGCAATCTTTTACTAGCTACACTTCTACGCAATGAGTCGAGTACTCTCTCGTAGTGATAATATATCTCACGCCCATTTTTCCATGAGGTTTGATATCTCCTACGAAGTCAATCACCCACTTTACAAAGGGTTGCAACATCATTTGTAGATTCAAAGGCATCTCGTCCCTCCGCGACGGTTTACCTATTCTTTGACATACATCACAAGCCTTGCAATGTGCTTTGAATCTTGATGAAGGGTCAGCCACCACAACCCTGCGCGAAGAATCTTTTGCGCAGTCGCTCTCCCTCCTTAATTTCATCCCATAGTGCCCCCATGAGCGTTTGCGAGGATATTGCTTCGTTCAAATTTAGGTACATACCTTTGCAGTAGCTCATCATTCCGCATATTATATAGGTGCCCCACAATGATAGAGAAATTTGTCGTGTGCACCACTAGTTCCTTATTCTACTGGATAGAGTATCCTTTCATCGCAGTTCCATTTCTGAGAAAGTGAATTATATCTTCAAAATTTCCATCCGCTACGCGCACAACAAAGAGTTGCACGTTAGGTAATCCTTCCTCCAAACTAGTAGGTTCCTCTCTTGTCTCAATGTGCAACAGGTGATCTGGTGCCACGTTCAATCATCTAGGTTTCACAACAAATTCAAAGTCATATTGTTGGAATAATAAAAGCCATCTGCATATGCACCCCCCCAACACAAACTTATTGACCAAGTAATTCAACGTAGAATGATTTGTATACATGTTAAAGTGACCTCCTATCAAGTAGTGTCAATACTTCTAGAGAACATACACCATAGCCGATCCCTTGCATTCAGTGGTGGAATAGTTATTTTTTGCTTTAGACAATCTGCGACTCATGAATGTGATAGGGTTGTCCAAGCCCTCTCCACCTTCATGTGTTAGTATCGCTCCTAACGCTATACACAATGCATCAACATGGACATGAAACGCTTTCTTCCAATTTGGGAAGACAAGAATTGGTGCAGTGACCACCTTCTCCTTCAATATATCCAAGCTTTTCTTGCAGTCATTGTTCCAGTAGAATGTAACATCCCTTTTCAATAGTTTCTCCATCGTTGTGGTGATTTGGGTTTAAATTCTGATAAATTTTCTATAGTACACTGTATGTCCCAGAGTAGCGTGCAACTGTTTTACACTTCATGATGCTTCCAAATTTAGAATCACTGCAATCTTCATGGGATCTACCATCAGTCCCTATCTGCAAACCACATGTGCCAATAGGATCCCAAAAGGAACAAGAAACACACACTTCTTGAGGTTAAGCGTGATTTGGTATCTTTGGCAGGTATCCAACATCAAGTGTAAGATCGCTACATGGTGCTTAACTAGCCCAAATACAGACTAATCATCAAAGTAAACCTCCAAGAATTTATGAATATATTCCTTGAATGCTACAAAAACCACACACGAAAAGATGGCCAGCATGTTCTTCAACCCAAACGACATGATAGTGTATTGATAGCAACCCCACTCAGTCGCGAAGGTTGTCTTACTCCTATCCTCAGGTGCGATTTTGATCAGGTGGTACCTTGAGAACCCCTTAGTGAAAGAATATGGTTCCTGCCCACCGACATTATCCAACGCCTTATCTGTGAACGGAGTTGGGAATGGATCATGCACACAAGCGTCATTCAATTTTCTGAGATCAACGCATATTCTTATCTCATCCTTCTATTTCTTTTCATACACCATCGTTATGTCCCTACACTATTAGTGTAACCCCTTATTGTTATTAGTACAATTCTCTTATTATATTTTTGTGCCCATGTAGTCCCCATATTGTTATTATTGTGCCCCATAGAAGTCCACTATTATTATTATTGTGCCCTTACATTATTATTGTTATGTTGACTATGATTATATTATTACCCCTTAGACTCCGAAAGGAGGTCTTGTCATTTTTATCATCCAAGAATTGTTCATTTATGTAATGTAAAGGAGGCTTCCCCTTCAAAGAGGTTGAATTCTAAGGCATTTATCTCTCTTTTCTATCTTTTTGTGAGCTAGCTTCATTACATTTGATATCAGAGCTTTGGATTCTAGGGTTTCACTACTCCAAATAGGTCATCATGACATTTTCACTATAACTTGTTTTCTGCGACGTTTCAGATGCTAAAAAAAAAACCCATTTGAGATGAAATATCATTGAACCTCGGGTCTAAATTTTCAATCTTCTCTCACTATATTTTCGGAGATATTATCTGAGGAATTTAGGGATTTTGTAAGCTTCAGAATTTCATGTAAAACAAGTCATCGTGGAAGTTTCACTATCACTTGTTCACTACAAAGTTTCAGAAGCTAAAAACAAAACCCATTTGAGAAGAAAGCAGTATAAACCTTGGGTTTATACTTTAGATCTTGTCTCTCTATATGTTCGGATATATGATTTAAGGAAGTTAGGGTTTTTGCAGACTCCTGAATTACATCTTAAACAGGTGACCTTGGGAAAAGAACCATAACTTTATCTCTAATTATCAAATTGAAATTTCGTAAGAAGTGACAAAACAAGGACAGACTGTAGTTTTCTATGTATATTGTTTAGATCCAAAGGTGAAAATAGTGATACGTGGAATTTCATGCAATTTTTCTCTTCTGAAAAGGTATATAATCAGGTCACCTTGGGAGATTGTGCATAACTCTTTCTTGGTGAATCAAATTTCGATCAGACTGGTGGCATTAGAAAGAGGACACTGAGGGATACTGCAAGTCGTGGTTTCGCAACTGGAATATCTGAAATTACAAAGTTACAGTTATTTCAAGATCGAGCTCCTAAAATCAAGAAAAGGCAATAAGAGGAAGTTTGATGGCAAGGATCTAGTGAATTGGATACTACGGATGGAGCAATATTTTGATCTACATGAGGAGAAACTATTACAAAAGGTACGTATTGCATCTTCATATTTAGAACCGAATCAATTTTTATGGTATAAAGGGCTTTGTTCTTGTAAAACACTTGTTACATGGTCAACTTTCACGAAGGAAATGATAACACATTATGAGGATACAAAGAGAAACACCTTCTTTAGCCAATTGATAAATCTCAAACAAAAGTGTTCAATGGTAGAGCACACTGAGGACATTCAAAAATCGAATATAAGGGAAAATTATATTCCAAAGAATCAGAGGGTTGATGTCTCTATAGGGATTGTAAAGGAAATGTTCAACATGAGGTTCGTCTTTGGGAACCTGATTCATCGGAGAAGGCATTCAAGTTGGCAAGAAAAAATGAAAGCACAATTATGGAAACAAGGAATGCCACCACTCATGACTATAATTATGTAAGTTTTTTTTCTCCTAGCCTTCCACAACCTACAAGGTTTACACCACAACAATTCAAATAAAAAAGAGAAGAAGGGCTTTGTTACAATTGTGATAGCAATTACACTAAAGGTCAGAAGTGTGCTGAGAAGAAATTATTTTACATAGATTATGAAGAGGAGGAAAAAAAGGATCAAGAAACATAAAAATAAGAGGATATAAAACAGGAACTAACCCCGGAGAAAGAAGAAATGAATCTTACCATATCTTGTAAAGCATTGGCAAGAATTACCACTCCTCAAACTCGCAAGA
>APFE030124394.1:0-10453 GCA_000404065.3 Pinus taeda
GCAAAGATGTGTCATGAACGGACGGACAAGAAAACATGCAAGATGTGCTCACAGACAGATGAACGGACAAACATGCACCTTTCGCGAACGTATGAGCCTGTCAAGCCTTCCAACATACAAGAAAGGAACAACGTGCCAAAGAAACATCAATTGAACCAATGAACATCGAATAATCCTTGCACTTTGCGATGCAGAGGTGAATCTGTGATACGCCATGAAGACATCGATCACCCAGCAGCATTGTAGTTGGACATGCACTTCAGCAACAACACGAATGTACCAGCACTGTCATGTCGAGTCATGTCATGAGTCATGTTGTCCACATCTCTACTATGGGCCATGTTGTCAAATCAATGTAATGTAATGTGGAAGTCCAAGAGATCCACTTTTTGTACAAAGAGTCATGTAAAGTCTAAAAGTCATGGAAGTCAAATGGTCATGAGGGTAGTCGAACAGCCACAAGGGTCAGTTTCAACCTTTGCTATAAATGCCCCCTCATTTGTATATGCAAAGGACTTTTTTCACCTCACCTCCTCCCAAGTATCCAAGAGACTTTGTAATCTTTTATTTGAGAAGTAGTGGCTCCAATGCCCTTCGCTTAGGGTTAGTGATGTATGTTGTAACGATGTGTCTTGGAATTTTCCCTTAATTCAAAAGCCTACTAACATGCCATCATTCAGAAGCTTGCTAACAGGCCATCACCTTTTCATAGATGTATTGTAACTATTGTAAGACTAATATTGAACACTTGTAATGCATTTTTCTTTAACCTATGTTCAACACTTGAACTATTTCACTTATTGTAATACATTTTTTTTAATGGAAATGTGTTGTATATGTTGTTAACGTTTTCTCACCCATGGTGGTTATCGCCCCGGACACCAGACATACCTTTCACAGAAAACTTGTTGTAACAATCGTTTCACTCACGCAAACTCATCTGCTGAGTGATGTGTGTGTTATCTTACCTTGTGTGTTTTGACTAATGCATTCGTGTAGACTACTCCTTCGGAAGTTGTGCATGTCCTATTGTGTTGTGTGTTCCTAACCAAATTGGGACTTCATCCCAACCAACTTGGGACTCAATTTCACCCTCCCCCTCTACAGTGAAAGAACCATTGACACAAGTACACTAGGAATCAGTAGGAATGCAAAACTCGCTTCTCGAAGGCAAAGTAGACCACTCTCCTATGCTGACAAGCAAGAATTGAGGTAAATGCTTAATACAATGGAAACTGGGCCATCATACCGGATGAGACTCCCACACCAAATGATGTGAGGTCCAGTTGGGAATTCATACTAGTGTAATCCCCTGAATGTTGGCAGATCTAGCACCGTCAACATTTCTGGCGCTAGAAGGAGGGTTGCTAGTTGTATATGGTTGAATATCCCCTCACACTCATTCATCAACCATCTAGTCAAGGCAGTAACTCACACTCCCTCTCACCTAAACATGACTCTATAGTTGGTTACTCCTCACCTCCCAGGATTGAACACGAGATTCAATATCATCAACTTCGCTCTCTCCATCCCATCACTCATCAGTTCGCGAAAGCAATCGGACTAATCCCAGGCATACAACATCTTCCATATGCATCAAGGAAGCCAAAAGCCACTCCCACAAGAGATGTTGTATCATCGGTGGAAGAAGTAGTCCTTTCCATACTATAAGGTTTGGCAGAAGCTATTGAATATGGAGAGGAACGTCCGGAATTTCGACAAGGCAAACAATACACTCTTGTGATCTTATATTCGAACTCCTGTATAGGAGGCGGAGGGGAAGGTAGCAAAGTAGGCGGAGGTAGAGACAAACCAACAGAATTGGATCTGGAACCATAAAACTTTGAAAGAGAGGAGGAGGATGAAGAAGAAGAAGATATGGTTGATCCAAACCTTGAATGGATGAATCAGGGACCATTGGCTCTCCCAACTGTTTTGCACAAGATGCTGAAGTGAGAAAAGAGAATGAACATCAAGTTTAACCCTGATAGCACGGTGAAGGCAAAACACCACTTATACAACTTCTACCTACAGCTGCAGACCCTTGAGGTATGATACGAGGATGTAGAATGTATATTGTTCCCATGTACCTTGGACAGTCATGTAGCTACATGGTACCACAACCTTCCACCAAAATCTATATAGAACTGGGGTGCATTCAAATGAATGTTCCTTGAAAAGTTTGTTGATGACAAGACCCCAACCATGCTACTCAAAGAATTGGGAAGCCTCAAGATGGAGGGAAAAGAGAAAGTGAAAGACTTCAATCAGAGGTTTACACATATATTGAACAAATTTGTAGCGGACAAAACCTCAAGACTCCATCACTATTGATTACTACACGTCTGCACTCCCAACCAACATTGTATAGTTCGTCAAGCAAGTTACAAAACCAACACTCTTGGAAAGCTTCGAAGAGGCTATTGTTGTTGAGAAATACCTACACGCAATCGGAGTCATCAAGGATGACGAATTAGCAAAGGACTCCAAGGATGTGACCAGGAAGCCCCAAGCAATAGCGAGCAAGGGTAGAGATAAGGAAGCAACTGATATTGAGACCCTCACTCGCCTCGTCAAGAACTTCACTACAGAAGTGTCTGAGCTCAAATAGCGGAAAATGGATACATTTGCAAGTAGTCATCTGCCCAGACAGAGACAGGAAAATAGCTCATCAAGTGGCTCATCAAGCAGTAACCGGTTCACTTCAAAAACTGCGCAGAAGCCTGTGTTCCAACACGAACAATGCGCAGATCCTAAGTTTTGTTCCTTCCACGAAGAACATCACCCTAAGAAATCTTGTTCAGACTGGAAGTGACTTGTTAGCACTGTCTGCAATCATACACTCGATGTGAAAAGCAATATTTAGGAGAAGTTGGAAAACACTGATGATGACGAAGAGGTTGCACCTAATGAAGCATCAAGTTCTACACATGTGGTGAAGACATATTAGTGCTTGCAAGTAATGTTAAAGATGAACACCCAAAAGCAGCCCCAAAATAAAAATGATCGTTACAATCTTAGGAGTAAAGGGGCTCCCCCTACACTTGGGGAAATGCAAGAGAAGATGAGACTTCTAATGAGGAAGGTCAATCCACCATCCACCCCAAAGCAGAAAACACTAAGAAATTCTGGGAAGACAGCAACAGATAAGAGTAAATCCATGAGAAGCAAGCTACAAAACACTCCGTTGAAAAACATGAACATTCATTCCACCCCAGACACCTCAATAAGTCTACCACCTATGGACTAAAAAATTGTTGAAGACATGAAGAAAACTCAAGTGAACATCAGTTTGTTTGAGTTAGCTAAGGTCCAGAGTCAATGAGATATCCTACTACGCCCAATGGGATAGATAGCAACGGACAACACGACCTCTACTAGAAAAGGGGCAAGCACACCTCCCAAATCACTTTCCACTATGCTCAACACACTCTGGATGGAAGAAAAAAATTGAGGATGCCCTTCATTCCTACTTTCTTTCGAAGTTTCTAACTAAAATGTTCACAACTGCTTGTTCGATTCTGGCGTGGCAGCCAATGTCATGCCGCTCTCCATTGCTAAGAAGATCAATGCGTAATGGAGCGAGACATCCGCCCGAATCATCCAACTTGATCGAACATCGGTACCAGCCATTGGTGAACTGTGATACATGATTATCCAACTATCTCATGACATTTTAGTCTACCAATGCATCAAAATAGTTGTTGTGGACATACCAGAAGCATATGGTCTACTACTCAGCCAAGACTGGTCTAGAAAGCTAGTTGGATATTTTTCTACAGAATGGTCTCACCTGTGGCTTTTGTACAAGGGAAAATGCAACCAAATCTTGGTGTTATCCAAGAGGTATATGAAACACAATGTCGCTCCCCTTAATGGCGAGAACGAATCGTTGGCCTTTGCGCAACTCATGTTTGGAAACTGCCTCCCGGAAACAACAATGGAGTGTTATCCTGCATGGCCAGCTCCAACCCCATCAGACACATATTTGGGACTCCTTCCTTGCCCAATTGATGGTAATGAAACATGTATAGTGCATTGTACAAGTAGTAGCAGTAGCAGTAGAAACAGTAGTAGTAGCAGTACTAGCATGCCAAACGGTCTGTGTACAGACAAGTCGTGGACCATGGATTTTGACGAATCAAAGACACATGATGGCTTAAGGACCGGGTGTATCTCAATCATCCAAAACAACAGAAAATGCATGATTTCAAGCCGCATAAAGTACGAGTGCACAAATGATTTTTCTGAGTATGAAGCACTCGTGCTGAGCTTACATAAGACCATCAACCTCAACGCAGCCGCACTCAAAGTGATACTTTACCCCATGAACAGTGTTGATGCTTTCAAGGGAATAAAAATTAATGAAGGTAAGCATGAGCAACCCCTAGACACTGCAGTTGAAGGCAAGAAAGGCAATTTCATTCCCGAGGGTGGGGTTTCCCTCAACAAGCCCTATGGTTTACAGAATTTCTATCAGGGGCCAAGAAAAATTGGAACCCAGAGGACCACCACTACGAATGAATAGAGAAACTTGGGAACCTTTCATGATCCAAAGATAGCCAATCTCGGTACAAGCTACACACCGCAACAACAACAAATCTTTGACTGCTTGACCAAACAGTGCTGGGATGGGTCTACACAAGCAGATGATGACCTTAGTACACACTACATGCGAGCAATTCAACATGGGATTCCAAGTAAAGGAGGAGACAAGACATTGTAGCAAGGACCAGGTAAAACACATATGTTGTTTGAACTCCTTATACAGAAAAAATTGACTAACATTTTGGATAAGTGGATTACTTGCAAATTTCGTCATCATGTTTGGTTTTCTAATTTAAATTCCACACATAAGAAATCCGAGAAAATCTGCTTATGCATTGATCTCAGAAACTTGAACCATTCTCAAAATAAAATCAACTATCCTGTGCCATCATCTAAGCCTATGTTGCATGAAATACCTGAAGCAGTGGTGTTGTCTTCACTTAAAGGTCATTTTGAATGCCACTAGGTTCTGGTAGCAGAGCCCGATGGACTTACATTGGTCTACGACAAGCTTGGCCCACACACGTATCATTTGAAATCACTTGATGGGAGGATTGATAACCTTCTTGTCAATGGCCAAGATCTCAAGCATTACCATCAGTAGGCTAAGCCGCGCGCGTGCCATGTACATAGTCTACTTGTTGCTTGTTGTTTTCATCTTGTTTGCTTTTCTTATTATCTTTGTTTTTACTTTGTTTGATTCTGCTTACTATTTCTGTTTACGTTTGTTTTGTTTTCTTGGTATATTACTATTTTTGTTTCTAGAAATAAGTGCTACCAACTACTACGTTTTGGCTTTTGAACAGAGTATGTGGCTGAAATATGAAGAGACTTGTGACACTGCATCACTTGGCTAGTCTTGTGTTCATCTTCTCTATGCTTGACTATAACCTCCAGCCGATGAAGTATTGACGGAAAATACAAACCGTCTACAAGGGAATTTTTGGTCCAACCATGAACCTATGTCCACACTAGGAAGCCCCATGCCTGTACTCAGGCTTCTGCTCTGTGTGTTCAAGCTCATCCAACTAGTAGAATTGGAGAAGGGGAAAATCGAAATGAGCAAACCTATGTTAGAGGTCTTACATGCTTCTCCGAAGGAACAAACTCTTCTTCTCTCAATAAGTTGGAATCCCTCTTTTGCCCCAAAAATAAATAATTTCCTATGCACAATCCTCTTGAAAAATACAAAGGCAAAAGAAGAGAAAGGCTTCTTGCACAGAGAGGTGAATCATGCAACTCCACCAGGGTACTGACCAAGCTCACTGGCAGTGGAGCAATGTGTGTGTTCCTGCATGACTTCGTTGGGAAACTGTCCAGGCCTGCTTGTAGCAGAGCAACACCAGAGATGAAAACTTATACTCTAAAAATCTTCAACTCATGAGCTAAACTACTAGTCCCCAATTCGAAACACTGAGATCAAGCTAAACTTTTGATTGTGTTTGAGTGAGTTGGCAAAGGTGAACCCTGTATGTCCATGGGATAAGTGGGGAAGCCGAAGTAACCCACACAATGATTCAATACTCCCCAAAATACCAAGGCCCTGTGCTAGCAATGAACCAAAATAGAGAAGTTGGAGTTCTACCAGTGTGTCACCAAGTGTTGTAGTGACTACAACCACCCTCCAAAATTTTGGCCTGCACCCATTTCGGAGTCTCCCTTGAGAATTTCACTTGATGACTACACACCATCAGGTTCACTCCTTGGGCCCATGGGAGTATTTGGATCTGCCTTTCGTGTTCTTTTCATCCATGTTTTTACATCTTGGTACCCAAGTCATGCTTGCGACCATGTTCTGGTTATGCTCAAAGTCTTCGCTTCATGTGTACTTGTCGTGTTCACTATGAAATCATCTGTTGAACTCACACACGGAGTCACATTCACTATCGCGCAAACATCGTCACGGTCGATCCACGATCAATCACAAGTGTCACACTTGTTGCTTGCACCGTCAGTCAATCATGTTGAACATGTGTGTCTAGATGGTTTGAGTCGTCTCATCATCGATTCATGTAGGTGTGTGTTTGTATGATCACATATGCATCTTTCTCTTATTCACACACTTAGTAAGTTTGCTAAAATTTCTGATGACCGGACTCCCCTCTGACAGTCAAACCATCACCCCACCATCAACTCGATCGACTGTCACTCAGAATAGCATAGAAACACCAAGCAAGTATTTTCAAGTTGTGCTTCTCGCAAGAAATTCAATCAACCTTCATGTTGGTCACCCGGAGAGTTGGACCCAGCAGCCACCTCGGGACTAACTCCCCTAAAAAATTGTGCAGAGACTACTGACCTTGCCTGCTCTGCTGACTGAGGAAATTGCACAGACAAGCTAGAGAGACACTCAGTGCCTGTCCCTGTCTCCCTCAAAAAATTGCATAGTTTTCCTAGTCATTCCATCCAACAGTAAACCCGTTGCTCATCCATAAAATTGCATGGTCTTCATGAGCAAGTTTGCTGCTACTCAACAGTCCATTCATATTAGGAATTGTGCAGAGATGATCAACAAGTCGACCTCCCAGCATCAATGGAATTTCTCTTGCCAGCAACTCCTGACAACAGGCTTCCAGTTCCCTCCAAGAATTGCGCAGTTTCTGTTGCCAAGCTCCCAACAGCTGCCTGCCTATTCCTCTTAAGAATTGAACAGTTTCTGCTACTAGTGACTCAGCAGCCAACTACCAATTCCCTCTGGGAATTGCACAGTTTTGGCTTCCAGGCTCCCGACTAGTTCCTCCAAAAAACTGCACAATTCCTGCTTGCTAATCCTCCATGCAGCTTGACCTATTCCTCCATAAAGTTGTGCAAATTTTTCCTTCCAACCTCTGCTACCTGCTCATTCTGGAAAATGCATAGATTCTATCTGCCTTGCTTTCCTATAGCTCGGAATGTCCCTCCCAAAATTTGTGCAATTTTTCCGTCCAGTTGAGCCAGACCTCGCAGACAGTCCTGTCGACTTTGATTGCCCATCTTCATCACACAATGACTCTTGCGTAGGTTTTATCAGCAGCACCTAGAGCTATCATCCCACCTCACAACCTTATTGCCTCTCCCAATCACCTGCATCCAAAATGATCATGTGTCGTGGTAGACTAAGATATTTTTGGATTTGATGTCATTTCGTCATGAGTTACTTCAGGTACAGGTACACCAACAAACATGGTGCGACAAAAAATGGGATGAACAAAGGGAGCACATGCAGAAGGACAGGTTCACCAATGGATGAACGAATGATGCATGCGAAGAGATGTGCTTGTGAATGTATGATCATGCAAAGATGCATTTGCATATGGATGGACAAGAAAATATGAAGGATGTGCTCACGGATGGACGAACAGACGCACATGCACCTTTCGTGAATAGATGAGCCTATCAAGCCTTCCAACATATAAGCAAGGAGCAACGTGCCAAAGCAACATCAAGCGAACCAATGATCATCGAAGACTCTGCGCACTTTTCTATGTGGAGGTGAAGCTGTGATACACCATGAATACATCCATCACCCATCTGCATTGTAGCTCGACATGCACTCCAGCAGTAGCATGAATGTACCAACACTATCATGTCAAGTCATTTCATGAGTCATGTTGTCCACATCTCCACTATGGGCCATGTTGTCAAATCAATGTAATGTAACATGGAAGTCCAAGAGACCCACTTGCTGGAAAAAGAGTCATGTAAAGCTGAAAAGTCATGGAAGTCAAACAATCATGAGGATAGTAGAATTGAGGCTTCTGTGATCCATGTCAAATTTATGAGATATTTTTCAGCGTAAATCACATAAAATTTCATTTTTCGACACGATATAATAGAAACTCGTGTGGAATAACAATCGATACAAGACAAGTGAAAAAGACAAGAAAACAACAGCTATCGATGTTTACAATAGAACTTAGAGTCTACCAGCTATTAAGAAAAACATAAACTAATTATTGACTGATGGGGACCAACTGTCAATTTTTATTTAAATTATAATAAATATATTCTTAAATTAAAATAAATTTCTTTATAAATGAAATAGTATAAAATAGTTGACAAAATAATAAATAAATTAAAATAATATTTCGAAAATAAGTTTAGTTAATAAAGTAATTTTTAATATATATTATATACTAATATATGTATGTTTAATTTAGGCTTTAGGATCAAAAAATAAAAATGGACCGCCAAATAAATAATAAATATATAAAATAAAATAATTATTATATATAAAAATATAAAAAATAAAAATAAAATATAAATAAAAAACAAATAAATAAACAATGAAATAAACAAAAATAAATAAACAATATACAATAAAAAAAAAAATAAACAAACAATTATAAAACTACAAAATAAATAAATAAAACAATATAAAATAATAAAAAATAAAAATTAATAAATAAAATAAAAAATAAATAACATAAATAATTATATATAATATATATATATATATATATATATAATATATATATATATATATATAATAAACAGGCAATATAACAAACATAATTAAATATATCATATAACTAAAAAACAAATCAATCAATAAAAAAAAAAAAACTAAACCTTTTAACGGGAGGAGAGGGTAGGGATCCATCAACTGCTTATCTTCCATCCATCTTCTCTATTGAGATTGTTCGGTCTCTTCTCAATCTCAAGGGCTTCCCTAAATTTCCGGTGATGGAAATGCAAAACCCTAGCAATAACACTCGTCTCCTCTATGCAAACATGATGCTTGGTACTCTCACCATGCTCAGCTAAAGTGGAAGACTTGGTCCTCCTATGCTTAAGGTCAGCAGCATGCTCACTAATCCTTTGATTAATGGAGCGACCAATCTCTCCAATATAGGGGGTCCCACAGGAACAAGGAATCATATAAACCCCTTTCAATCCTTAGGGTCGATAGGATCCTTTACCGACCTGAGGGATTTACAAATGGTGTTGAGGGGTCTAAAGGTCGAGGGGACATTATGCCTCTTAAGAATCCTAGCAATCTTATCAGTGGTCCCCTGGACATACGGAAGATGGACACCTGGGACCCACTCTTTCGGTTCTCTTTTAGCTGATGAATTTTTGGCAGCTTTGAGGAAGGCTTTATGTCCTAGGAACTTGCTATAACCATTCTCAACAAAAACATTAAGGAGGTGGGATTTCTCTTTCTCAAAGCTTTTTTCATCAGAGATCCTAAGGGCCCGAGTAGCTAGGGTGTTGAGAACACCCAATTTCAAAGCCGGGAAATTGGGTGTTCTCAACACCCTAGCTACTCGGGCCCTTAGGGTCTCTGATGAAAAAAGCTTTGAAAAAGAGAAATTCCATCTCCTTAATGTTTTTGTTGAGAATGGCTATAGCAAGTTCCTAGGACATAAAGCCTTCCTCAAAGCTGCCAAAAATTCATCAGCTAAAAGAGAACCGAAAGAGCGGGTCCCAGGTGTCCATCTTCTGTATGTCTAGGGGACCACTGATAAGATTGCCAGGATTCTTAAGAGGCATAATGTCCCCTTGATCTTTAGACCCCTCAACACCATTCGTAAATCCCTCAGGTCGGTAAAGGATCCTATCGACCCTAAGGATATGAAAGGGGTTTATATGATTCCTTGTTCCTGTCGGACCCCCTATATTGGAGAGATTGGTCGCTCCATTAATCAAAGGATTAGTGAGCATGCTGCTGACCTTAAGCATAGGAGGACCAAGTCTTCCGCTTTAGCTGAGCATGCTGAGAGTACCAAGCATCATGTTTGCATAGAGGAGGTGAGTGTTATTACTAGGGTTTCACATTTCCATCACCAGAAATTTAGGGAAGCCCTTGAGATTGAAAGGGACCGAACAATCTCAATAGAGAAGATGGATGGAAGATAAGCAGTTGCTGGATCCCTGCCCTCTCCTCCCGTTAAAAGGTTTAGTTTTTTTTTTTTTTTTGATT
>APFE030124394.1:10932-39118 GCA_000404065.3 Pinus taeda
AATTTGACATTGGTCCCAAAGTCAATAATTCGTTGTTAGTCAAATTTAGCCATTGGAGACTCTGTTTGACTATTTAACATGCCAAGCTGGATCTGTTTCTTCAACTTGTCCTGACGATGAACCACACTAGTTGGTTCGAAACGCGTCAACAAATGAAATTTTATGTGATTTATGCTAAAGAATCTCTCATAAAAAAATAAAAATAAAAAATCATGAGGGTAGTCAAACAGCCACAAGGTTCAGTTTCACCCTTGGCTATAAATACCCCCTCATTTGTACATGCAAATGACTTTTTTCACCTCGGCTGCTCCCACATAGCCAAAAGAGTTTGTAATATTTTCTTTGAGGAGTAAGTAGTGGCTCCAACACCCCGCACTCAGAGTTAGTGATGTATGTTGTAATGATGTGTCTTGGAACTTTCCCTTAATTTAAAAGCCTGCTAACAGGCCATCACGTTTTCACACATGTATTGTAACTGTTGTAAGGCTAATTTTGAACACTTGTAATGCATGTTGCTTTAATCTGTGTTGAACACTTGAACTATTTCACTTGTTGTAATACATAATCTATTAATAGAAATGTGTTTTATATGATGTTAACGTTGTCTCACCCATGGTGGCTATCTCCCCAGACATCAGACAAGCCTTTCACATAAAACTTGTTGTAACAACCGTTGCACTCGCGCGGACTCATCTGCTGAGTGTTGTACGTGTTATCTTACCTTGTGTGTTGTGACTTCCGCATCCATGTGGACTGCTCCTTCAGAAGTTGTGCATGTCCTATTGTGTTGTGTGTTCCTAGTCAAGTTGGGGCTTCATCCCAACCAACTTGGGACTCACTTTCACCCTCTCCCTCTACAGTGAAAGAACCATTGACACAAGTACACTAGCAATCACCAGGCACACGAACCTCACTTCTCGAAGGCAAAGCAGACCACTCTCTTGTGCTGACAAGCAAGAGTTGAGGCAAATCCTTAAGACAGTGGCAACCGGGCCATCATACCGGATGGTACTCCCACACCAAATGATGTGAGGTCTAGTTAGGACTTCATACTGGTGTGATCCCCTGAATGTTGGTGAATCCATCACCGTCAACAGGAGTTCTGAAAGAGAAAGTGTATGTTGCACAACCACCAGGTTATGAGATAGAAGGCCAAGAAGACAAAGAGTATCTGTTGAGGAAAGCTCTTTATGGGCTGAAGAAAGCACCATGTGCATGGTATAGCAGGATAGGTTCTTACTTATTAGACAATCGCTTCAACAAAAGTGACGGTGAGCCTACTCTCTACATCAAAGAGAGTGACGGTAAGATTCTTATCGTTGTCTTATATGTAGATGATTTGATTTTTACAGGCACTGATGATTTCCTCATTGTTGATTTCAAAGAAGTCATGAAAAGTGAGTTTGAAATAACTAACTTAGGGTTGTTAAGATATTTTTTGGGCATAGAAGTGAAGCAAACAAAAAATGACATTCTTATCTCTCAAGCAAAGTATCTGGCAGCCATATTGGAGAGGTTTAAAATGCAGAACAGCAAGCCCGCACCAACTCCAACTGTCATGGGGTTGAAGTTGAGCAAAGAAAATCGCAGCAACAATGTCAATCCGATATTATACAAAAGTATGATATGCAACTTGATGTATTTGACCGCCACTAGGCTGGATATAATGTATGGAGTGAGTTTAGTGTCAAGATTCATGGAGACACCCAAGGAAACACATTGGCAAGTAGAGAAAAGAATTCTAAGGTATGTCAACAACACAAAGGAATATGGAATTTTGTACGCTATAAGAAATGATTTTAGGCTAGTTGGTTACACTGATAGTGATTGGGTAGGAAGTGTCGATGACAAAAAAAACATGTCAGGATATGTTTCCCATTTGGGTTCCAGAACCATTTCATAGGCCTCCAAGAAGTAGCCAATAGTGTCATTGTCAATAGCAAAAGCTGAATATGTTGTTGTAACAGTAGCAACATGCCAAGCAGTTTGGATGAGAAGGATGTTGAGGGGTCTTCGCCACAACCAAGAGGGAACAACAACTATTTTCTGTGAGAATACCTCAAAAATTGCATTGTCAAAGAATTTTGTCTTTCACAAGTGGACCAAGCATATTGATGCTAAATATCATTTTATTAGAGAGTTGATTAACAATGATGAAATTGTGTTGCAGCACTACGAGTCACAGGAACAATTTGTTGATATTTTCACTAAGCCATTGACACGTGAAAGTTTTGTTTATCTCATAGACTCTTTGGGAATTGTTAATGGCGACAGTTGTGATTAAGGGGGGAGTGTTGGAAAATTAATCCCAACCACTGCATTAAACACTCTAACAACGACCATACTTGTGAGAAGTATTTTGCAGGTTGTGATTTTGTTTGCAGATGGAAGGACTAAAGGTCTGAGCAGAAGTACATCGATGACCATTCCGCAACACGGTAGAGAGTTTAAGGCACTTAATGAATTTTGGTAAATATGTATGGGCAAATACTCACTCTATGATTGTTACCCACACTCCACAACACCTGCAAGTTCAAAAAACCATTTATTAGGTAAAATCGCCCATGTTGTGTATTAATGTTTATGAATGTAAAAGTCATTTGCAAAGGTTGAGAGAGAGAGGGTGAAAGTCTGAGAGGTAAAGACAAAATCGTGAAGTGAATTTTGGTGGGCTGTGTTTTATTGTGTGTTATTCTGCAACCCTAGTGAAGGGTAAATCACAGTAAGATCTTTCTTGTTTTACTTGGAGCAACAATCTCCAATTTATCATAAGAATGTATTTTCTCAAGGAAAATTTTGAGGATGATAAATTATGTTAAAGTCTTAAAACATTCGGGAATCTCATTAGTCCTTAACATGCAAACTATCAAATGTTTATTGATGTATTTGTACAATTATTCAAATTTATAATGATTTTATATATAATCTCTATATAACATTGGCGATTTTTAAGGTAAATTAATTTTATATTATAAAATTTGGGCTAATCAATTTTATAAAAAATAGAAATTGACGAATCATTTTTTTTTTAAATCATGAAAAATTAGCCCACAAGTGAATATTAGTTCATATGCTTAGAAATATAATCCATAATTTGGTTTGTTGCAATATGATTTTAAGCCTTCACGACTAGATTTACAACAACCATTTTCTTTTACTCTGTTTTTCTACCTTGAATTTTGTGTTTTAGTTAAGCATATGTGTAGTGATGATTTCCTTGCCCCAACTGAAGACTTGCCATGCTAATTTCATTTCTTGTTTTCAACGCACACTACAAGAAGAAGAATAAGGTAGATGTATTAAATAATCATTGCGAGAAGAATAAGGTAAATGTATTAAATAATCACGGGCACAACATTTTTCTCTTTGTTCTCAATTATTGAGCCAATCATCTCATTCTTTCGATGATAACAGGGTTTTGTGAATGGTCTAAGAACCATAGTTACCAAGTTTGAATTCGAATTCGATTCGATACGATAAAAATTCGAATGAAAAAAATTCAATTCGCAAAAAATTCGATAATAGACATCATAAAAACATTTTTTTCTTAATTTTTTCTCAATTTATTTTGAATTAGGAATATTTTTTTATTAATTTTAAATAATATAACAATGTTAGAATAAAATTACTATTCTCTTTTTTCTCCAAAACATCTCTTCTTCCATAAATAAAAACTAATTAAATTAAGTTACTTCACACATTTTGGTTTCCATGATTGAAAAAACAGAAATTTTCTAATAATAATTTTATCTTCTATTTTGTTCTATTTTTTTAACTTTTTATTTTCCTTCTTTATATATGTCATCTAAACTCTTTATTTCGATTCATAGAATCTTGTAACAATGAAAAAATAAGCTACTTTCACTTATTCTCTGTTATTGAAAAAACTGATTTTTTCTAATTTCAATGATATTTTCAATTTTTACTTTCTTTTTTTACTGATCATTTTTCTTCTTTCCCTATATTCCATCCCGCTTCTATATTCCATCCCGCTTCTATCTCTCGTTTCAAAGTAATGGCCTCCCCCTGTCTCTCTGCGTTCCATCCCACTTGTATCTCTCTTTTCAAAGTAATGGCCTCCTCCCGTCTCTCTGCTTCCCTCATTCGGTCCGTGAAGTGTTGGGAGGAAAACATTGCGACTGAAACCCTCTCAATTGGTAACGCTTTGGCATCGATTTATTTATTTATGGTTATACTCCTCATACAGAATTACAGAGATTATGACCATTTTTCTATCCAAATATACAAGTAATAGTTGGATTGACTTTGAAATGGGTGACTGTTTACTAACCCTAACTCCTTGTCATTTTCAGATTTTCCATATATATGGTAAGAAGGCATCCTGCACAGAATTAACAAACTGCATTAACCCCGCGATTAACCTTTAATGCAACGAATCGGATTGAATTTGTGCGAACTGTTCGGCGGACGAACCGAATCGGCGAATTTCCGTACTGTTTGCCCGAATTCGGGCGAACTTGGTAACTATGCTAAGAACTTTAACTAGAATGCTTGTATTGTTCTTGTAGTGTCATATATAAATATGTGGGTTCTGGAGAAAAATCAACTAAAGAACTGAAAGGATATCCCTTTCAAGTTTCAACGATGATGCATTTAAAATATCACAGTGCATAAATGAGCAACGCAAGCATGTTGTATGAATTTATGAACTGCCAATGTAGGCCAAAGGAGGCCATGAATAATGTTTGGATAGTCATATTCAACACCAGCAACTTCGATCTTCTTGCAATATTTTGCATCCCTTTTCAGTATTACTTTCACCAAATGATCTTGCTCTTTTGTTTTTCTCACCCGATTTTGATGTTTCATTTGAATCCTCTGTCACTTTAATGGCTTAAACTTGTGATTTGATCCCTTCCCTTCATAGATGTGGATGAATCTTTTCATGTGGAACATGCTGAACTTGCAGCGCGTGTTCAAATAAACGTAGTTATGCATGCAATCGGTAACAATTTCAGCAACGACGTCCCAATATTTCCATTATTAATATGGAAACCTATGTGCCTCTGGAATGGCTATTAACGCTCCATGTGACCTTATAATTTAACTTTGCATCGACGGATTCCAAGATTTCAGGACACTAAGTTATTTTAAGAGCTTAGTGTTAACACAAGGTAGTGACTTTCATTGATACAAAAACATCAAAATAGCTCTAGCCGAAGATATGTCAGTGTGAAACGAATTTGAGTAGCCTTTCTCATACCATTCGCTTGAAATCATTTTCAAAAATTTATTTGTTGTATTGATTAGTTTCATCGAACTCACCGTTTTCCTAATTAGTCCCTGCCTCCACCATGGCACTATAGCTATCCATCGATCGTTGAATTGTTTTTAAATGTCGTGCTGATTATTTTTTTTCCTCTTTATTTATGGTTTGACCAAAGTTTTATAGCTATTATATTTATCCATCAATTTTTTAACTAAAGTTTTGAATGGAAGTCTATAGCTATTATATTTATTAATCAAATTTTTAACGAAAGTTTTGAATATACGTCTTATTGCACAATTTATTTACCTGATGCAATAAAATGCAGTGACAAAGTAATTTTATACAAAGTTTATTTAAAATTTGTTGTGACAATTTATGATAAGCAAAATGCACAAAGTTTATTTAAAGTTCATTTTATAATTAGTTTTAAGGTTTTAACCAAATTTCATTTTATAAAACTAGTGTGGCTCCCTTGTGCCTTTAATTTTGGTGATCCCAAGGTAGAGTCAGGTGTCAAGGAATTCTAATGCAAAGCAGAGTTTCAGTTTCAGGGTTTCGGGATATCATGGTCCTCGGTCCTCTTTTGTAGGTCGAAAAGGGTTTCAGGATATCATGGTAGCATGGCTACCAGATTGAGACCGAGTAACAACAACGGTTGAAAATGGTTTCAGGATATCATGGTAGCATGACTATCAGATCGAGATTGAGTAATAGCAATGGTTTAAGCGCCAATCGTTTAAGGAGACAGGACAGGAGCACGGGCAAAGACAAAGGTTGCAGAGCCTATTGAAGAGACATAGCTTATTCCAAATCCAATTTAAGCCCTAGCTACAAATCAAGGAAGTCTGCCATAAAGTCAAAACTCGAAGATCCTGAGGCCGATGGGGATTTTAAAACTAGAAGACCCTTAAGCCGAAGGGGGTTTTCAATATAGATCTGTTGTCGAAGGGGGTTTTCGATATAGATCTAGCTTGGTAAAGCAAGCAGAAGAAGAGAATGTAGTTAAGGCAAAAAAGGAAGGCGCTTAATAGAGGGAGGTCAGATGAAATACTCGCAGGCAGCATGCATATAGGTAGGAAGGAGTAAGGGCAGATGGTGGCTTCACACTTACAACCAATAAAGAGCTTGAACATAGTTTAGACCACTGCTTGTTATACCCCTTCACATGCCTACCTTATGAAGCCGTAGAGGGCACTCTATGAGGTTCTAGCTGCATAGAATAAGACAGTTCCACGATATCTACCTAAAAGTCCTGCCTATATAGAATCATTCAACACTCCATGCAGCGTAGTGGAGATGAAAAAGCTAGAACTAGGGACTCTACTACGGGATCTAATGGACCTAGACCGCAAGCATGATAGAGGAATATAGTTGTGGTCAGGGCGCGATTAGTGAAAATAAAAGCAAGAGAGGTGGCTCTGCACAACTTTACCAGAGGCTCAGGGTTAGGGTCTAACTATCATGCATGATTAAAAGCTTTACGAGGAAAAACACTTGAGCGTCTTTCGGCAATGTCTATGTCTTTCTTTGCGGGCTTCAATGTCCAAAACGTTCAAGGTATTTCGGCATAATTTTATTTTAGAAAACCTGCTTTTGGGGTCATCAATGTATATTCTGACCCGATTCTGCACAGCTTCACCAAAAGCTTTGGATGGAAGTACTGGAGCTTGTTGGTTCGCTAGATGGCTTGCTAGCTGGTGGGGAGATTTTGAACTGAGGAGCTGGGAAGCTGGAGCAAAAGCTATATGGATGGGATTGGGTGCAAGGTCGGATGGATGTTTTAGTGAATAGCCCATAGGGTGGAGCAGGTGCTTTGTGACTATGAACTTGGCCGTAGTAGATTAGGTTGAACTTGGCCGCAGTAGGGTAGCTTGGTGAAAGGTGAATGAAATTGGTAATGGAGGGAAAGGTGAATTAAATCAGTAATGGAGGGAAGGTAGTGATGATACCGCAGTAGGGTAGCTTGGTGAAAGGTGAATGAAATCAATAATGGAGGGAAAGCAGTGACGATGCTTCAATCAAAGGTAAGCAAGAAAGTGTTTAAGGTCAGTAGGTGTCTAGACTTCTTTATTTGCATTTATTTATTTACAGTGCCTAAGGTTTGGACTTATTTATTGAACAAAGCATCCCACTTTTGCAGGTTGATCAATCCATTCCACCTAGCTAGGAAGTAGACACCTGTTGGCATGCAAGAGAGACAAGTAGTAAGGTCGTAGGCCCTAGGCCCACATAGGAATTGCAATTAACTTAAACTCTTTTGTTTTCTTCATGAAAAAGGTCATATGGCTAGCTGTCATTTCCTTTCTTCTGTGTGAGGCTTTGTGAAAACAAGGTTGTAGGATCGATTCGCGGTGCAACAAGGTACATTGGGTGCTATTGGTTGGGACAAGTTTAGGGGCAGAGATGAAGAGAAATTCAAATGCCGCTAAAGTCCATGTAACTCCCATTATCTTCGGCATTGTTCATTTCTATTTCTTTTTACTTTCATTTGGCCAATATTTACATGAGTACTTTGTTTTGCCTAAAAAAAACATTGATATGAGAAAATTTGTTTTGTGTTTCTTACAAGTACATTATTATGAGAACCAACTGGTCCATGTGATGTTCTTGTGGTTGCGGTGAAAGGTGAAGACTGAAAAAGTCTCTTAACATTGTGTTATTGTATTCTACGAGTTCTTTTAACACTGACACCCCAAATGTCTAAGTTTCTTTTGGCCTATGCATACTATTCGTTGCATTTTTAGATTTTCTCATTAAGTGTTTCTGCCTTGACTTGCTCAAATACTAACCTTGTAAGGTTCAGGTCATTGATTGCAAATTTGTCAGCAGCAAATTACTGCAAATCAGTGTACTTGAAATAACAAAAAACACTAGCCTTTTGGTAATATATTGAAGTTTTTTTTTCTCTTTGAGTTATTTTCTCTAGTTTTATGCTTAATAAAGATCTCAGTTTAAAAGCAGGATTGTTGCCTGTAATTACTATGTACAATTGTTTCCCTGTCATCCAAAGTTTATTGTCCATGTTCAGTTCCCTTCTTTCTAGAAGAATCTATTTTCACATTCTTATAAAAGTACACAATTTGGTAATATTTTGTTATACAAGAACATTTTTTTTCTAATGGATCCTTCTACCTTTGCTCAGTGCATTGGCTTTGAGACCAGCAAGTTCATGAATTCACTCAACATGTGCCCCTTGCATTTGTGAAATTAAGCTTCCCAATAATCCAACAAAGACTACTCTGCCCGAAATCTCAAGAATTGCACTTAAAGAACCCACTCAGGTTTGTTATCAGTTAATTATTAATGATAATATAAAGGTCAATGAGTGAACTAAGTCTTAGATTAACCAAATTTAACGTACGTGTTTTGTTGGTAGGTCGTGCTTAAGGCATCATTTTTTACATAAAATTAGCTACATTACTGGCCATTCTCTAGCAAATTCTGAATTTGTGAAAACTCATCTTTATTTTTTTGAAAATCTGTGTTCTTTTTTGAAAATCTATGTTCACTGTCTTGCTTCTGAATATAGAAGATGACCCAAAGTCACCATACCCTATAATTCATTTCAGATACTGTTTTTCAAATAATCTAGTTATATATCATATGTGAAATCTAAGCTTCCAGTGAAGTTCTTTGTTTGTTGCTAAATGATACACAGAGGTGACATCTGTTTTATCTTGTCACTGAGATTTTACAATGATGAAATGACATCTAATTTCATTTTATCACTGATGTTTTACAATGATGAAATGACATCTAAATATAACAATATTTCATATTGCGTTGTAGAGCCTTGTTACAAGTTAAGATACACAAACACAGATAGATTCCTTGACACATCCTAACATTTTGTGGGCTATTTTAGTGCTATAATTATTTTATGTTGTAGATTCTCTCTCTACATGTGAAGGGATCATTGTGGAGGCAGCAACAAGTCTTTTTCATTCTCGCCTTTAGTAACAACACTGAACAACTATCTGCAACCATTTTACTGTTGCAAAAGATATCTGAACTTGCAGATGGTATGCAAGAAACCTGCTTTTGCTGCTTCTTGTCGGAAAATTTTAAAATGTCATGTGGTGGCTTTATAAAGGACATATAAAAATGCTCGTGCAAATAATTTGGACACTACTTATACCAAATATTTTACTTGAGAAATGTTGACAGGAAGGAAGGCATTGGTTGAGCTAAATCTCCCTTCAGGTAGCTTGAATGAATTTTTAAAGGGTTATTGAAGTAGATTTCTGAAGAGTTGCCCTGTTTGGAAATTTCCCTTAATATCTGAGTCGTCCAACAACCTAAGCGAAAACCCATGCAAGAAAAGTTGAGCATATTGATTGCTTTTCATGTCAAAGAATTTCTTGGGCTTACACAAACTTGCGGTTTAACATTGTTTAGGATTTCTCTACATCGTTTTCGCACCGTTAACCTTTGTACTTTCAAATGTACATGCATTTCACTTTTGCATATATAGACTCCTTGGTATCTACTCAAAAATGTCAATAGCATATGTCCTTGGAAGTAGTTAGAAACCCAATCCACATCACATGCCTACAATATAAGACAATAATTAAGCCCACTGTATCTTGCTCACCTCACCGAACTCATAGATCTCTCACTGTATCCTCCTCACCTCCAAGCACTGTTCATGCTTGTAGCACCTAGGGACTACCGCTCCCTTGTTAACACCCATTTTCACTTTATACAGTAAAAATTGTCAAAAAAACGAATTTCGAATAGGCACCTTTTGGAAAACTACCAAAGTGGCAAGACACTTAATGTATCTACAATTCGTGGGTATAAATGAAAAAATGTTATTAATCTGGTGACTGCACGTTTCCACTCGATGTCTCATTCTAAGCATTCTTATGATAAAATTCCCACGTGGAATATCTTTCCCAATAGTCGGACTACTATTGTCGATATTAACTTAATCATGTTGACTTTGACAGCATCTGAAATATTGAGTATAGTGTCGACTCTGTCCATAAAACAGTTAGATGCCAACATGTCCAAGGTGATCTAACCTAGCTGATTCCTTCCTCTACCTCATAACCTATTTTACATAGCCGACTCCAAAGGGACAATTTCATTAACTTCCACATTAATGTATACAACTTCAAATTTTACTCGTAGAATAGGGGAATATTTGCAATGATTTATTTATCATTTTTTCCCAAATAACTCATCTCGTTGAAGTTATTTACCAAGGAAAAGGTAAACTTATATTTGCTATTGACCTGCAACTGAAAGCCCCAAAGCCTTGACTATTTTATATATCTAATAAATATTTTAATGTATTATTGCTAGGAAAGGTGTGTCCCTGGATTTTTCAATCAGGTCGTCATCCCCATTAGTGCTATATTTTCCACCTTGAGCTTAAGACATATATCATACATTTCAGACCACGCCAACGTATTATCATCTTTTCTTTCAATGTTTTAATAATGTAAGAAAGCTGAGGATTCGAGTCATCTCCGCTGACATCGGTTTCTTCATCAATATCCATAAGCTATTGGAAATCCAATATGGTTCATGCTTCCCAATATAGCTACAACCAAATTAAAGACACAAAGTAAACTTCTCCATCTGTCAACCATGTACGCATGAATTGACCCATAGTAGTGCATGAGAGGAACAAGTTTCTTCCTTATAACAATTTTTTTTTATCAAACTTTTAATTTTGCTCCTTTGTTGAAATTAAAAACTTCAAAATTTAGACCTTGCAAGGTGTAGATACAACATTGGCTTCGATTCGGGATTTTTTTTTCTTGCAAGACACTCAGAACAATAGACCGACTACCTTGTTAGGAATGGAGTCAAATTCTCTAAAAACTATAAATATGAATTCTCCCTAAAGACTTTATTTTCTAGAAGTTTAATCCTTATTCATAGATTGAAAAATTAGAATAAAGATTTCTACAAGCTAAAATAATTAGAATAAAAAATTCTACAAGCTAAAAATATATGCTGATCGAATGAGCTTGTTTATGTACAGTAAACCTACTAGAGAGCTGATTTGAGCTGATTTCAATCGAGTGTAGTCAGTTTTCCAATGATATTTGATAATTTATGGGTGTCTGATCTGATACCAGCTTTTTTTTGTTTCTTAAAAGAGAAGAGAAGAAGAATGTAAATGTAAAGCATTCACCAACCAAAATTGGTGCATACCCAACAATAGATATCAGCCAGAGAATCTATATAGTCTACTACAATGTCATGAAAGAAAAAATAATCCTTATCAATAGCTCCAAGATTTTGTTTGGGTTTTGTAACAAGTTGATGAGATATACAATGAAATTTTTTAATGAAAAATCCATTGTGCCAGCTGAAAGTATCTTCTTCTTGAAAATAGCCATAATCATTCTCTTGCTCTTCAACTTTGGGATTTTTGCAAAAATTATGATTTCCGAAAATAAATGCATATAAGCATATTGTTTAAAACTACTTATTGTCATTTCAGAAACCTTACCTTCTTGTCCCCAACAATTTTTTTTTAATCAACTTCTTCCCGACCATTGTTTGTAGGCAAGTTTGATTGAAGAACTGCACCAAACTCCTTCTCTGAATCATATGAGTTATAAGTAGAAGAAACCTCTGAAACGTTTAACCCTTTATTTGAATCATAGGAATCATAGAAAGGAGCACCATTAAAATGAAAAAGAAAGACTTTTGAGGATTTATTTGCAGCTGAATAATTTCTCTTTTTTCTAGAGTAAATTTGTTGGGAAAATGTAGGAAAAATAAAATGCTCAAAAGTGAGAACAATGGGTGAAGATATACAGCCTAAAGCTTGATTCTTGTCACCCTCAAGAACCAACCCTGAAATTTTCAACTTCATCCTGACAATGGCACCATTTGATGTTGTACCCTGAACACAACCGTTGGCTGCATGAGGTCACTTCTCACGACAGCTATAAGATTAAATGAAACTTTAAAACACTGTTCGGACAGAGAGAAAGATTATAAGGGATGAAATGAGTGTTCTAATTCAGAAATTCATCAACTCTAGCCAGAATGACCAGATGAATGAGGGTCGCGTAACTTAGGGTATAAAAGACGACTAAAGCAAAATGAGGAAAATAGTGCTTAGTTATTGAGGCACTTAAGAATCTCAACTTGTAACCTTACAGAGGAAATTATGTAAAAACAATACATAAGAATGCCTGATATGGTGGCCTGATAGGGTGGAGTGCCCATTAAGGGATTTAAACCAAAAATATGATAGCATTAATACCACTTAAATTCATGATAGCATAACCTTAAGCAAGAGGAACCCTAGCCGCTTGCGCTCTGAACTCTGCAGCAAATGATCAGACCTGCGCCCATGCAACCTTCGAATCGCCTACTTGCACAGTGCCTCTAGCCATCCAGTCTACGGGCGTCTGGTTTTTAGTTTGTTATGGCCCGCCCGACGGGAGGGGTGGGGCCCATTCCCCCCCCCCCTCCTTCATCATCACGATCAGCGGACTTCTCAGCCTTCTCAGTACCTCTATTTTCAACTGGCAAAACCTCTGGACGCGATCAGAGCCCAACACGGAATAATGCAACAGTGGATATTCCAGATACGCGGGAAAAAGAAGCTACTGAGACGGGGGCGTCACAACCAAAGGTGACCTCGACTACCTGTATTCCAAAGGCCATAGAACGAATCAAAGTTGAGCTGCCCAGTCATCGAATCAATGGAGAAATACAATACATGAAGGATCACGCTCTGATTGGAAAATTTCTTGGCTTCTGGCCTACTGAAAAAGCCCTACACGGGTGGATCGCCTCAAAATGGAAGCCCAAAGGACAGGTCTCCCTGCTATTAGGCCCCAAAGGCTTCTTCACAGCAATATTTTACTGCTTGGAGGATAAGACCAAAATATTTGAAGGTGGCCCGTACTTCAACTCCTCGGGTCTTTTCCTTCGAGACTGGAAGCCCAGATTCAATCCAGATACAGAGGATCTCAGTCATGCGCAAGTATGGATTCGTATGTATTCCCTGCCTTCGGAATATTGGAGAGAAGAAACATTAAAGGACATTGGAGATAGCATTGGCACCTTCATCAAAGCGGCACAGGAAACCAAAAATAGAAGGTTCACCTCCTACGCCAGGATCTACGTCCAGATGCAACTTAAAAAAACCCTTGCAGACTCAGTAAGTCCCTTTCATGATGATTTTCAGTGGATTCAACCATTAGATTATGAACACATCCCTTTTCGCTGCCGCAAATGCCATGAACATGGTCATCTCTTTAGGGAGTGCCCCTTGAACATTCAGATCAAATCTGATGCCAATGAAGCTAATAAAGACTCAGAAGGCTTCACAAAAGTGCCCACTCGCCGAAGGCATGCCAAAAAGCACTCGGCAGCTCCCTCCAGCCCCAAGATGACTGAATCCCAAAACCTCTTCCAAATCCTCACCCCTCAAGACCCCTCAGATAAGCCTTCGAATGACTCTCAAGCCTCCCCAGCTCAACCATTTGCATCCCAGCATCTCAAAAATCCTATGGATCCATCTTCCTCCTCTCCCTCGGGACTCCTCTCTTCTCAGAAACGAAAATCTCGGCTTCAGACGTGGACCTGCAACCCTCAGCAATGGATCTTGATGCAGCCTTAGCTTTGAGACTGCAAGATGGTAGCACAGAGGATCCCCAAAACCTCCCTATAATAATGGAGGAAGATCCAGAGACTGTGAGTCTAGATGGTCTGGATATTCTCAAACTTGAAACAACATGCAAGCAGAAAGAATACAACACCATACCTCCCTGGGAAATAGATCAGCTAGAAGGGGTTCTCATGAAAGCGCAACACAATAAATGTCTGGGCATACAAGCAGGTAGTCCATGGGATGGAAAGAAAATCCTCAAAGAAACAAAGAAAAGAGGACACAAAACCGATATGCAAAGAACTATCATCCTAGGCGAAATCTTAATGGAATCAGGGAGATTCCCAAAGCTGACGAAGTTCTACAAGCCCCAACCCCATTGTTCCTCATGAAGCTCATCTCATGGAACATGAGAGGGTTCAATAGCCCCTCAAAACACAGAATGCTAAAAATTATGATTCAGTTAGAGAAACCAGCCATTGTTTTTCTACAGGAAACAAAAAGTACGAATGTTTCCCTTGAAAGGATCCTCAACAAAGCTTGGCACGGAAGTAGCTCCGTTTCAGTGGATGCGGTAGGAGCCTCAGGGGGACTTGCAATAGTCTGGAATCCGCAGATCCTTACACTTCAGGATTTTCACGCTACTCATAATTTCATCCAAGCTACATTTCATCTCCTAGGGACGGAGCTGCATGGTTTACTCACCAACACCTATTTTCCGCAAGAATTACATCAAAAATTAGAAGTGTTGGAGGCACTAACAACGCTCAATGCAACCAGACAGTACCCTCTATGGATAAGTGGGGGAGATTTCAACATCATCACAAATTTAAAGGAAAAAAAGGGAGGGCGAATGAGGTTAGAAGAGGATAGCACAGGACTCAAAGAGTTCATTCAAAGTAATCAGCTCATAGATATGCAAACCTCAAATGACACGTTCACCTGGAAAAACAAACGTAGGGGAATTCATCATATCGCGTCCAGGCTGGATCGATTTCTCATTTCAGATAATGCCATACATATGGGAGGAGATTTTCATGCCTCCATTCTACCACAAGGAGGCTCTGATCACTGGTCCATCATGCTCCAATGGACGCGTCCAGGTAAACAATGCAATCGCCCATTCCGCTTCAAGTCCTTCTGGTTCACTCATCCAGCATTCAAAGAAATGGTGCAAGCAGCGTGGAAGTCCTTCATCCCCCCAGCAGGCGCAAAAATGTTCCAATTTCAACAGAAGCTCAGACACCTCAAGCAGGTGATTAAGGCCTGGAACAAATCACAATTTGGTGATATTTTGGAAACAAGGAAAAGTTTGGAGCAGAATATGTGTTCTCTTCAGCAAACCATCATACTGGAGGGAAGAACAGAAGAATTAGTAGACAAGGAGCACTCCCTCGGGACAGAATTAGAAGCTCGAAGGTTATAGGAGGAGATCCTCTGGCACCAAAAATCCAGAATCAGGTGGCTAAAGGAAGGGGAAAAGAATACAAAATTCTTTCATCGATCCACCATTCAACGACGAATGCATAACAACATTGCCTTCATCAATAACAGTCAAGGGGACAGATTAGAAAAGCATGAAGATATTGAAAATGAATTCAAAGAATACTTCCAGGAAGCACTCAAAGAACAAACAGGGAGCAGAGCATCAGCCATAAGATCGGTCATGCAACATATCCCCAAGATAATCACGGAAGATCGGAATCAAAATCTCCTAAAACAAGTCTCCTTGCAGGAAGTAGAAGAAGCAATGGCCCTACTAAAAGATGGTAAGGCTCCTGGACCTGATGGTTTCACCTCCAATTTCTTTCATGAATTCTGGGATATGATCAGCACTGAAGTGCTCGAATTAGTGGAAGAATCTCGTTCTATGCACTGGCTCCTTCCCTCTCTTAATTCCACCTTCATTGCTCTGGTACCCAAAGGCGAAGAAGCAAATACGCCAGACAAATTCAGGCCGATTTCCCTCTGTAACGTCATCTATAAGCTCATTTCCAAAGTAGTGGCTAATAGGCTCAAACCTCTTCTTCCTCTTCTCATCCTTCCAGAGCAAACAGGGTATGTCGAGGGGCGTCAGATTATGGATGGCATCATCCTTTCTAACGAAGTGATACACTCTTTAAAAATTCTCAAAAAACCAGGAACGATCATGAAGCTTGATCTCTCAAAAGCCTTCGACAAGCTCAGTTGGGAATATATCCATCAAATGCTGCTAGCCTACGGATTCAATGCTACATGGACCCGCTGGATCTTGAACCTCATTACCTCTCCCTGCTTCTCGGTTCTCCTCATTGGCTCTCCGTCTACGCCCTTCCGTCCGTCGAGAGGCATTCGTCAAGGGGATCCCCTTTCCCCATTCATTTTTGTTCTTATGGCGGAAGGACTCAGTCGCCTCCTCCACCAGGCTGTCTCCTCTCAGGAAATCAGAGGCATAGCGATTCATGGTCTTCATCCCTTATCTCATCAACAATTCGTGGACGACACGATGCTCTTCGATCATCCTTCTTCTCAAGAAGCCAAAGCCTTTAAAGCCCTGCTCTCACTCTTCTTTGAAGCCTCTGGAACCTCGATCAATGCTAACAAATCCCAACTATTTTTCTTCAACACCCTTGTTTCCACTCAACGAAACATTGCTCGTATTCTCGGTTTCTCTATTGCTGTGTTGCCCTCCAAATATTTGGGCGCTCCTCTCATGGTTTCTGCCCTGAAGCATGCTTCCTGGCATACGCTATTAGATAAACTGGAAGCTAGACTTTCCTCTTGGACCTATAGATCGCTCAACATCGCCAGTCGACTCATTTTGATCAAATCAGTCCTCCAAGCAATGCCTTTGTATCTCTTATCCATATTAGCGGCTCCTAAATGGGTGCTCAAAGCCATTCATAACCTTCAAAGGATTTTTCTCTAGGGCTCCACAGGACTCAACAGGAAATGGGCTCTTGTCAAGTGGACAGAGGTTTTCCAAACGAAATCCAATGGCGGACTATGATTACGGGATCCCTTACAAAGCAACTGCACAATGGGAGCAAAAATTTGGTGGAACTGGCTAGTGAAGCGACACATCCCTTGGGCAAAGCTGTGGCAAGCCAAGTATGTGCCCATAAGCCAGTGGGATGAGCTCATCAGAATTAGTCCGAGCACCTCAGGCTCCATGATATGGAACTCGGCCAAAATTCATTGCGCATTCATCCAAGAGTACAGCTTTTGGGAGATTCGCTCGGGGAACTCAGGGCGGTTCTGGGAGGACTCGTGGTAGCAGTTACCAAAATTGGCCTCAATCTTTCACAAACCTCTCTGGCAGAACCATATGCAGCATTCCAATCTCACTAAGGTCTCCCAGTACTGGCAGCAGCAAGCGCTTCAAGATTTCCAACAATGGAAACCCGCAAGCTCCTGGCAAACAGATTGGCATGGAGAGACTTATGAAGATATAGATCAGGAGCTCAATCAAAGAAAAATCAAGCTTTCGAATCAGCAAGACAAACTAAGGTGGGGCCATACTTCTAAAGGAATCTTCACCACCAAAGAAGCCTACACAATTCGATATGATCATAGCCATATAGAAAAGGATCAACTATTGAATCACATATGGCAGTCAAGATTATGGCCCAAGGTATGTACCTTCCTATGGCTCTTAAGCAAGAAACACATATTAACTTGGGATAATCTACAAAGAAGAGGCTTCATAGGTCCCTCAAGATGCCCCAACTGCACCATCCACTCGGAAACCATCATGCATCTCATGGAGACCTGCCCTCTCGCTGCTCAGCTCTGGGAGAAAGTGAACCAATGCAACAACAGAACAAGGATCCGTCAGGAAGACATAGCTACCACTCTCAGAACATGGCCCAAGCACCCTTATCAAAGTTGCATTCTGAATTCTTTATGGAACCTCATTCCAGGGTTTCTTTATTGGATCTTATGGAAGGAACGGAACAACAGGGTCTTCAACAATAGTAGAAGATCCGTAGATATCCTCTGGCCCCTCTTAAAGCATAACCTCCAAGAAATGTTGGCGCTCCGATCATGGCTAGAAACTGACTGGCCAACTTCCCCCCAAGAACAGCTCATCTGGAATTCCTGGAATCTAAACATACCCTGTTCACTGCAAGTCAATTCCAGAACTACTCCCAAGTCCACCTCCCCCTCACAATGGTTCCCCCTAGCAAGCTCAACTTTCAAATTGAATTTTGATGGGGCAGCTAAAGGACATCCTGGCCCGGCAGGATATGGAGGCGTAATAAAAAATGACAAAGGATCGATTGAGCACATTTACTATGGTTCGCTAGGCAAAAACACCAACAATGCTGCGGAATTGGAAGGCTTGTGGAAAGGAATTTGCTTGGCTGATCAACATAATTTTTATCCGTTGGAGGTGGAGGGAGACTCCCTGATCCTTATCAATGCGGCCACTAGAATTCAAGTAGAGACCTCAGCGGCCAAAATAGCCTCCAGCTGGAGGCTTCTCAGCAGGCTAGAAACATTGGAAGAAAGGCTTCGATGCCCTAACAGTATCCTTTTCAAGCATGTTAGGCGAACGGCCAACCGGGTAGCAGATAGATTGGCCAACCAAGGGGTGGACATACAACATCCTCATTACTCAGGCACTCTCCATGATGCAGGGGATATACAACTTCAACAGGATTGCCACTCCTTGGTGCTTCAGGATCTTCATCTCCCGACTGCGGGTGATCATTAAACGGTAAGGTACAGAGGTGGGCTTCCCACTGGGCAAGTGGCAGCCCAGTCCCGCTATCTATCCAATGCATTTAAGGGCCAGCCACCCCCGTCAAGTTAGCATGAGAGCGAGCAGTAAATTCAGCATTAAGCCAGCCGCCCATAGCAGCTGCCCTCGCTCGAATTCACTTCCTTCGGCATTCGGGTTGCAGGTGAATTGTGTTGGTTCGCACATGGCCTGGGTAGTCGCCGCGCAGTATAATGACTACGAGCCGGTGCTGGTAATTCACTTTCTTCATTACGTTTTGTCTGCTGTTTGGCTCTGGGGATTTCGTTGGTGTGGTTTGCCGCTGGTTCTTGGGTTCTGGAGGAGATCTCGGAGGTTCAGACCTCGGCCCTTGTCTCTGAAGGCATTGGTCTCATCCTCTGAGTGTTCTGTCCATATTGTATGTCAATTTCATGCTCCTGAGCTTTGGTTTGGTCGGTTCTAGGTGTATATGCTTGTGGCGCCCCGATGTGTTTTCACTGTTGAGTATCTCCTGCCCTCTGTGCCTTCGCAAGTCTCCACGCCTTTGGGTCTCATTTCTTGGTTCCCCGCGCCGTCTCTGTGCAGCCACAGCTCTCTGTGCCATTTCCGCTCTAGTTTCACTGTCCTCTTCATTTCAGTATGCCGCGAGAAACGGCTTCGCCTTAGTAGCCGCAGAGGCGGGTCTCGGGGAGGCGCCAGAGGCAAAGCCAATCCTCAGCGCTCCTCTCACTCCACAGAATCCTCCTCAGATGGAATTGATTCACGGGGTGCAAGGCGAGGCCGAGGGAGAGGCAGGGGGCGTGCGCGTGCTGATGTCTGTGAGCATAGCTCGCATCCCTCAACTCAGTTTTGGCTTCCCTGTTTATTGGACAATGCAACATACTATGTCTCGGTGCGAATTGAGAAATCAATGCAGTTCCACCAGAAGTCTCTGAGGAACAAAGGCCTCCTTCTCCAATCCTGTGTCAAAGAGCTCAGCCTGCGGAAACCTCGGGTGCGGTGGCGGTGGCGGGTCCAAGTGAGCCGACAAAAGATGATGTGCCTTACACGGATTCAAGCGCGTCGGATCAATATGGTTGCAGGATTGTGGAAGAGCAGCCCTCCACTTTTGTGGATGCTTAAGCCGATCTCCAGGGCGCTCTGTTGGTGGTTCTGGCATCTCCATGGAGTTTGTCTGGTATTTCTTGTTCTCTGCCTTCTCAGTGGGGTTTTATCTGTAAAGCTGAAGCTATGCTCAACTCTTTTCAAGTCGCACGCGGTTTTCAAACGCGCCTATGTATGCTGTTATAATGTTATCTATTACACTGTTGGGATAAAGTCGGGGTCTGTTAGTAATGTATGGGTCATTGGGTCTGTCTCTCAGCTGGTTATGGTTTTTTGGCAGTTTGTTGGTTCTCCAGTTTTGGTCTGGGACAAATGTCGGTCTTCTGGTTATCAAGGTCAGGTGTCTAGCTGTGCTAAATCCATCTCAGCATGGTCAATTTTGAGGCAAGCCTCGTTGTAATCTTTTTGTTACCTTTTATATAATAATAGAAGTAGCCTAATTTACAAAAAAAATTACCACTTAAATTCATATATCTAATCTAAATGACCTCGTTGAACAATACATATAAATGAATCCCTGATAAGGTAGAGTGCCCATTAAAAGATTTAAACCAAAATATGAGTACTATTAATACCACTTAAATTCACATATCTGATCTAAATGACCCGGTTGCTCCTAATCTCATATCAGTAAAAGAAAAGACATCTAATTAAGTGTTAAATACAAAGAAAGAAATACAAGTCTGCAAATTTTCGAAAGTTAGAATAATAAAGTAAAACTCTTAAAAGACTTCATCATTTACATTCATTTTTTTCCTCCAAACTCCCGCCTCTGAACTTCTACAAATTAATTATTTATCTCAGACTTTTATTTTCTTTACAGCTATAAATTAATTATTTCTCTCCGACTTTTATTTTCTTTCACCAGTGTAATTATCGAATCAATTATAAATTAATTCTTTAAAAAGTTATAAAATTGTTTCGTAATTTATAATAAAGATCACAAAATTTAAATGAAACTAATATCACATATATAATGTAATGTTATTATAAAAATAACCCCATTTTTACAAAATAAAAACCCCGTCCCAAATTTTATTATGTGACATTATTTTTTGAATGATGGTGATATATCTTAGGCTTTTAACTCAGGGATTAAAATATAAAGTCAGTTGAACCAAAAGATGTGGGCCCGACTTCCATCATATCCACGTGCAAAAACCATAAGTGGTTTCTGGAAACTTGAAAAATGTGGGGTACACATCGGAATAGATCATAATCGTAGATCTCTAGATGGGAGGTTTCGCTTTTCGGCCTTTCAGATGGGGCATCGTCATTTAAACTTCAGCTTGCTAGACCCCCTAGGAATCCATTCAATTTTGTGGCATGCGAAAGTCATTGATTTCTCCTGCACTTGTAGGAATTTAACGTTATGAAGAAATCTTCATTTTTGCCTGTATGTAGCTCTTTCTCTCTTCCTCACTAAATGCAGTTCCTCTTCAACAATGGTTGACAATCATCGTATTAAAATAAACTTCCTTAATTCCAACGTTCTACAAATCTAATCCACTTAAGTCAAGCATTCAATGTTTTGAGTATTTTCGGTGTCCAGGCCACATATAGGTATCATTCTTATATTTTTTTGGTTGTCGTAGCAACGAGCAGAGGCTCAAGGATAGAGTAGTTTCAAGGGACAGTTGTGGTTAAACCACGGTTAAATGTTATTGCAATGCAATTCTTTTACGAAAAGTTTCTCATTGAACTGTTTAATAAAGTCAACTTTGTTATTGCAATGCAATAGGTAGTTAAATGCTTTTCTTAAAATAGTGTCATCCTTCCAAATAAAGTTGAAGATGATATTCGATGTTGGGGACTGGGAGTTGTGCCAACTTCACTTGTTGTTTTCAACGCACGTTGCATGAAGAATAATAAGGTAGATGTAGTAAACAACCATCGGCACAGCGTTTTTCTCTTCATTCTGAATTGTTGAGCCAATCATCTCATTCTTTCGATGATAACAGGGTTGTGTGAATGGTCTCGGAACCTTGACCAGAATCCGTGTATTAGTATGTGAGTCTGTGAGTTTAGATGTAGTGTATGATAATTTTACAATGTGCCCTTTTACTTGACTATGCCTCCATCTCATCCAACAACACAGTGGGACAATAGTGCCATATATAAAGTTGTTGGTTCTGGAGAAAAATCAACCTCCCTTTCAACGATGATGCATTTGAAATATGTATGAATTTATGAATTGCCAACGTAGGGCAAAGGAGACTTCCATCAATAATGTCTTGATACTCATATTCAACACCAACAACTTCCATCAATAATGTCTTCATACTCATATTCAACATCAACAACTTGGATCTTCTAGCGACATTTTGTATCCCTTTTTAGTATTACTTTCATCAATTGATCTTGCTCTTTTTTTTGTCGTATCTGGATTCTCATGTTTCATTTGAATCCTCTGCCACTTTAATGGCTTAAACTTCTGATTTGATACATTCCATAGTTATGGGTGAATCTTTTCATGTGAAAGAAGCTGAACTTGTACTATGTGTTTAAATAAAAGGTAGTTATGTATGCAATCAGTAACAATTTTAGCAACAGCATGGGACTCAAATTTAATGAAGCCATAGTGTTTTGACTTCCCAATATTATCATATTGTTGATCGTATGAATATGGAATCTTATGTGCCTCTAAAATGGCTATCAACCGTCCATGTGCCCTTATAATTTAACTCTGCATCGACGACTTCCATGATTTTGGGACATTAAGTTCTTTTAGGAGTGCAGTATTCACGCATGGTAGTGACTTCCGTTGCTACAACACTGTCAAAATAGCTCTAGTGTCAGTGTGAAATGAATTTGAGCAGCCTTTCGATTGAGATCATTTTCAAAACTTTATTTGTTGTATTGATTAGCTTCATCCAAATCCTCATTTTCCTTACTAACACCCATTTTCATTTCCTAGAGTGAGGATCCCATTTTCCGTAAGGTCGAAGAAAACAAATTTCAAATAGACACACTTCGGTAAACTACCAAATTGGCAATGCACTTAATGTATCTGGAATTCATGGTTATAAATGGAGACATGTTATCAATCTAGTGACTCTTTAAGTGCATGTTTCCACTCGGTGTCTCGTTCTAAGTATTCTTACGATAAAATTCCCGCGTGGAATATCCTCCCTGTCAGTCGAACTACTCTGGTCGATAATTATCCTTGAAAATGTTAAATAATGTTGTTGACTTCGATAACATCTACAATATTGAGCAAAGTAGCATCGATTATGTCCATGAAACAGTCAAATTCCGACATGTCCATGGTGATCTGGCATAGTCGATTCCTACCTTATAACCTATTTGACATAGACGACTCCAAAGTATGCAACTTCCAATTTTACTTGTATAACAAAAGAATATTTGCAGTTATTTATTTATCATTTTTTCCCAAATAACTCATCTCGTTGAAGTTATTTAGCAAGGTAAACGTAGACTTATATTTTCTCTTCACTTGCAGTTGAAAGCCCCAAATCCTTAACAATTTTATAAATCCAATAAATATTTTATTTTATTATTGCTAGGAAATGTTTGTCCCTCCATCGTTCCTTAGGAGTTTTCAATCAAGTTCATCCTAATTAGTGATATATTTTCCACCTCGATCTTAAGGCATATATCATACCTTTTCTTCCACACCAATTTATTATGGTATTGTCTTTCAATATTTTTATAATGTAATAAATTTGAGGATTTAATTCATCTGCAATGATATCTATTTCTTCATTAATATTATTTCCATAAGCTACTATTAATCCAATATGGTTCATGCTTCCCAATATAGCTCCAAATTTTATGTCCTTCAAGACATAAAATAAACTTCTCTATCTTTCAACCATGTAAACATGTACTAACTCACAGTGGTGAGTGAGAGGAACAAATCTCTTCCTTATAACGAAAGTTTTTATCATACTTTTAATTTTGATCCTCTGTTGAAGCTTTGTTTGAGAAAAACTTTGAAATTTAGACCGTGTAGGGTGTAGCTACAACATGTGTCATAGATGGATCAACCAACAATGTGCGTAGGGTGTAGCTACAACATGTGTCATAGATGGATCAACCAACAATGTGCTTTTATGGGTTCACTGATGGAACTTCTCAATGTTCCCAAAACCTCACTTCGGCAACATGGACCATTTATTCAACTAATCAGACCCTTCTCCACCAGATTGGAGTTTGCATTGGACCAACTACTAACAATCAAGCTAAGTATGATTCTGTTATCGACCTCTTGGTTGATGCCTCCCACTTAGGGATATGTTCTTTGTTTGTATTCCTTAAGTCCAAACTTGTCATCGTGCAACTGAACCCAACATTTTAGCTTCATCATCCTTGCTTATTTCAATATTTCCTGCATGTTAAGTTGTTACTCTGTAATTTTGATAATGTTATATTTTCACACATACCATCACATCAAAATAAAGTGGTTTATTTCCTAGTTAACCATATCCTAGACTGGTAGGTATCACATGCATCTAACCATCCAAAACCATAATAAAACATAAAATATCCATCACATAATATCACATCAATAATGTAAAACATGAGTCATCTGAAAAGAATATACATATATTTGTAAATGGCTCAAAAAATATAGTTTGATACATGAGGAGGGGCTATCTCCACCAAAATTGATAACCATCAAAAAGGGGGGTGGGGGGAGAGGGGGGCGCATCCTCATAATGGGTGCTTCCCTTGATATATCGAAAAATATATGCAAGAGGTCATGAGGGGCTAGCCCCACAGTCTCCTCTACCATCAACAAAAGGTTCTCTAACCTCCTCTCAATCTAGTACCAAAATTGGCCTCTGAAGCATAAGGTGCCACTCATGATATAACACTACAACCTAATCAATCACATCCTCACCTAAGGCTACCCATATAGCACAATATCCCAAGAAATAGCATACTCATTTACTCCTAGAGATCTCGATCTCTCTCCTTAGAGGCCCTCAATTGGGCCTACAATTTATGGATCTCCTCTTAGGGAGCCTCATCATCCCCTCCCCAACCAACTAGGGGGATTGCACAAATATGCAACTTGAGTCTCTACTGACGATGCCTCACTAGGTCTCTATCCCTTGGATGGACCTATCTCAAACATGCAGCACCTCCAACCTATACTCCATAATCAGGGTGATATCATACTCATGACATCAAGGTCCCATATATGCAAAGCACACAAATGATCACACGAGAAAAATATTGATATATATCATTGTCATCAAGATCACATAAAAGTAGATAAAATACATGACATTAGCATAATTGAGAAACCCCATATGTCACCTACGGGAAACACCATGTTTGGGTTTCCTCCAAAATCCATACCTAGATACGGTTAATATAGTATAACATAGGGGTTCGACAACCACCAACGTTGAACTCTCTCTATCTAGTATTTATTAATCTCCCCACCTTTGTCTTGAGACATTAGTGGCCCCAATCAGTGAATATGTAGGTCATGGGGAGAAGTCACATATGCTCATATCGTAGGGTGGATGGGTATAACTCTCTCATATAAAGGCATCATAAGAGAGTCTCATATGTAAACTCTCCCAAGTGTCCCATTTATGCAAATTTCAACTGTGACACGAAACCTTAGTGTAATACCTAACCCTAGTAAAATAATATCCCCATCCACATCTAATCCAACAATCTTAACTATCACCTAAGGATATGATGTGGGATTATTCCCCCAAAGATGGAGATTATCATAGCCACTATTACTTATATTCCAATATATTGAATCAAGGTTATCCTTATGGCCCTGCCCTGCAACACATGGGGCCTATGTCAGTGGTTGATCTAGTCCTCAAGTCGCATATCATGCCATGAAAACTTAGCAGGTAGTTCCTCCCCTTGAGGAAACAAGATTGTCAACAAGTAGATATCAACCTCAGCTAATATCCCCAGATGTTTGTCGTAAATATTAAATATTGCCCACTAAATTTTCCATAATCCAATCAAGAAGCATAAAAAGTCCTCATGTGAGTGAATCAAGGGGTTATCGAAGCACTTTAGTAACCCCCATGGTGCTAAATAATCTTGGGCTAGTGGGTTGGACAAGACTATAACACATTTATGTGTAATCATGCTCCCTCTAGTGTACCATCTAGAAAGTTGATCCAAATAGGAATTGGAATCCACCTATGGTATTCATCGACCCATGGTATTTATCAACTCATGGAATATACCCATGGTATTGTAAGTGGCATCCACCCATGGGATTTATCAACCCAAGGTATTTATCCACCCATGGAATTTACCCATTGTATTTTAAGTGGCCACTCATGGTATTCATTCACCCATGATATTTACCCATGGTATTGTAAGTGAGATCCACCCATGGTATTCAATCACCTGTGGTATCTGCCCACCCATAGAATTTACATATGGTATTATAACTAAAAAAAAGACTACAAGTAACAAATCACATTTTGTAAAAGGACATATTTTCCACCACAATGTATCTTTTATAGTTATTCTCTATTTTAATAAAAAAAAATCTTGGTAGTTTTGTTTAGAGTGTGTTCTCATATTTTCTTTTGACATTTCAATTTTTCAGATCTTGGGGGCCTCCCCCTCCCCCCAAGATCCATTTCAATTTTTTAGATCTTGGGGGCCTCCCCCCAATATTCAGATTAGTGGTATCAAATTCAGGTTACGGCTCCATGGGAATGAGGGTTTGATGCGTATTTCATTTTCAAAGTTTTGCAGTAATCATCAACAAACTACATGCACTTGCTATGAACTCGACAGAGCACTTCCTTGGGCAAAGCGGGAAGATTTTCTTTTTTCATTTTTTTGCAAGTTTTTTTGGGCGGCAAGTTTGCAGATCAAATATGAAACTTTTGGTGCAAAATTTACAAAGAAAAATAACATATCTGGATTCCTTGCGAAAAATACTCAAATTCAAAACAAAAAAAAAATCAGTCAAATCAAAGTTCGGATGAGGGAGGTATTGTTGATTTAAAATAGTTGTGTTGCAAAAATTTTCCTGACGGCAATTTGTGGATGAAGAATCTCCTATCATTTTTTGCCCTTTTTTTGCACAATTTTAGATAAATTATTATAGATCTGAGCTCCTCTTGAAAAATCACCCAATTTCAAAAAACAAATTAGTCAAATCAGAGTTTGGATGAGGGAGATATACTAATTAAGAATCAACGATTTTTTCAGAACTTTTGTGAGAGCGGGATAGTTGTAATGTGAATCTAACTTTCCATAGTGTCCATATAGGGATTTTAATAACATAGAAAGATGCAGAATGGTCATTTTGTTTCAAAAAATAGGTTATAATAAATATTATGAGTTATATTGACTGAGTTATGCGCATTTTAAATTAGTTTTTATATATGGAGCAAGATTTGAAGCGATTTCGCTATGGAGATGTGCCCTCCCACTCTGCTTTAGTAGGAACTTGCTTCACATTCATCAATTTCAGTATAGAAGCATCTGGCTTGGGTTCTTTGGAGATGTCCCCTCTCACCTCAATCTTTGTAGGCATCTGCTACTTCATCAACAGTCAGCATCACAGTTATGGGTCAACTGCATAAAATCCTTGTCATCGAAGTCCATTTCCTAGGCCACACATTGTTAGTATCACTGTTGCTCACAAGCATTATACGGTATCTCTATCCTTATATCTTCGTTTTGCATGGTTATGGATCATCCACAAACCCACACTTCATCTAAGTTCATTTTCTAGGTCTCACACTCTCATTATCACAGTTGGTCACAAGCATTACAGGTTATCTCTATCCTTGGATCTTTGTTCATCATTGTTATAGGTTAACGACACAAAACCATTCTCTTCATTGGCTCTTCATATTCAAAAAATTCTTCTTAGGAGAGAACTTCATGTAATGGGGACCATTTCTTCTTAAGGAAGGAGGAATGATCCAAATGGAAATTGGCATCCACCCATGGTATTCATTGACCCATGGTATTTATCAACTCATGGAATATACCCATGTCATTGTAAGTGGCATCCACCCATGGTATTCATCCACACAAGGTATTTATCAACCCATGGAATTTACCCATTGTATTGTAAGTGGAATCCACCCATGGTATTTACCCATGGTATTGTAAGTGAGATCTGCCCATGATATTCAATCACTCATGGTATCTACCCATCTATGGAATTTATCTGTGGTATTATAAATAAAATAGACTATAAGTAACAAGTTGTATTTTGTAAAAGGACATATTGTCTACCACAATGTATATTTTACATTTATTCTCTATTTTAATAAAAAGTTTCTTGGTGGTTTTGTTTAATGTGTGTTTAGCTATTTTCTTCTGGCATTTCAATTTTTCAGATCTTGGGGGCCTCCGCCCCCAAGATCCATTTCAATCTTTTAGATCTTGGGGGCCTCCCCACGAGCTCTGGATAAAAATCCGTAACCATTAAAATAAAACCATCTCTCCCTTATTGGAGAAATCATTAATGAAAGTGCTTTGATACCATGTAGGAATATACAGGGTAAGTTCCTCAAACAGAACACCAAAAGGACACCGCTCACAAACAGATCACAGATCAATACAC
>APFE030124394.1:39651-62413 GCA_000404065.3 Pinus taeda
CTAAGGTGCAGGGAAAAGAGCATACGCATGAGAAAAATTCTTCCTTTCTGTTTCTGATTTGCCCAGATCGCACAAAGTCGCAGGGCAAAGAGCATACTCAGAAATGAAAGGTATAGATCCGGTAAAAAAAATAGTTAAATAAACCGAAACAAAAATAAACAGAGAGAAAATAACAGTAAACTGCAAATAAACACTCTATACCTTCAGATCTAAAAAATGACGCAGCTAGGGCTACCAGAAACCTTTTCGCGTGAAACGAAAGGGGTTCCTCACTAGAACAAATGCTCCCAACACAACAAAGCAGTCCTCTCGGCCCGAGAGCAGTCATAAACAACAGATCTAGGAGATGGAAGTCGCATGTAGTTCTACCGGCTTCAGATTTGGATCAACAACGGACGCGGCCCTCAAATAGCTCTGATACCATGTAGGAATATACAGGGTAAGTTCCTCAGACAGAACACCAAAAGGACACCACTCACAAACAGATCACAGATCAATACACCAGTATTTTGACGTGGTTAAAACCCTCAGAGAAGGAAACAGTCCACGGCCTGCGCCAACGTGGCTACTACAGGCAATTTATTAATAAAAGAATGAAAATTTACATAAGCTTCTCTCATGCACGGTTAACCTACAAATGACCCTCCATGCGCTTTAAATAGAATTCATGGACCAATCGGGTGTCAAGCCACGGATCAAGTGTCGGTAATACCGAGGAGAGAATGAACCGTCAGATCACTACATATCGTGACCGTCGGATTGTAAGTTACAAATGTACATGTTAAAGAAATACACTTTACCTAACTCTATACTAGACAAAGTTATACTTAACTATTCCTATGTGTCAGAATATCCTAACAAAACGGTCATGATGATCAAACACTCTTTCAATTAACAAGTGTGTAGAAAACCCTATCATTGATGGAGTTGTTTACTCCTACCCTGTGTAGTTAGCATTATGCTTGTGTAGATAACTATCATGAAATTCATTGCAACTATTACCCTCACAATATGGTGCACATCATGCTTCCCTCACTCTTAGTGATGACCATCGTCGCAGTTGGTTACTTTCTACCTGCACCTTTGCATTATACAATTGTGGTGATCGTTGTGGTTGTACGATTGACAACTGTAGCGATCCCTATGACTATTGTCCCCATAATTTAAAGGATCATGTGACTCCCAGATATTCACCCACATGGCTGTGGTATCCTCACTAAAAGGGAGGATGTATGACCCCACCTGTATGGAATGCCTACCCTAAGCTACTAAACAAGATGTAGGAAGTGATAGCAAGACTCACTTGGATCTTAGTGTAACTTGAATGGGTGCTCTAGTAGACTACAAACAACACTAAATAAGGTTCTCTTAGAAGAACTCAACACTCTCAATAGTAAAAATTATATGGCACAGTGGGCCCCACCCATCTTATATATGCCCCTTCAATAATCTTCTAGACTCTCATACTGGAGCCTAGGAGCTCCATTTTTTGAACCATTTAAACCATTGGGATCAAGAAAATTCATATTACATAATGATAACCTCATGTCAACCTGCCCAAAATGCTCATTTTTTGGCTCTTTTCTACACTTGGGGTACTCATTAGGTGCACCTTATTGTTGTCTTTGTTATGTTAATATTTATCATTATACTTTCATTCTTAAATTGGTAATGCTTTCATGAAGGGTTGTGGTTTCAAGATTGTAGGTTGATGGTCATCTCAAAATGAAACTATGCCCCCATAATGGTAGACCAACTTTAAAGGTATAGACTTTTACCATTATGATAGGCTTTCCCTTGAAGCAATGCATGACCTTACATCATTCCCTCCAAGTTAGCCACAAGGTCCCTCCATAATCAACCACATTTTTCATCACCTTCTACCCTCGCATAGTAAATGTCTATGATGCTTGATAGTGCCTTCCCCTCCATGGATCACTCTATTAAGTAGCTCCCTCTTGCAGTACTGGCATCCATGTCCATCTTTCCACTACCTAGGAATCTATCCACTTGCATGACTTCAAAGATGACCTCATTCCTCTTCTGATCTCATGGCTTACAAGCCTCCTCCTGAGTTCTTATTCTTGTGATCTCAATGAATGCACTACCACATTCTACATTTACCCATCAAATCCACCACATTGCAGTAGACAATTTGGATGATCACCCTGATTTCATCTACCACACACCGAGACCATCCAAAAGGGGCACCAACCTCTATAATTCACCACTTGCATCATCACACAGGTTACCATACTTGGGGAACTCATCTTTTTGTTTGTATATTCTCAATCATTATTTTATTCTTTTGGAAAGTATACAAATATTTTCTTATGGGAGGATAATTCTCACCCATATTTTTATGTCCATTACCTGACAATATTCCCTAGTCACCCTTGGGTGAAGCTCACTTTGCATATTCCATTTGGCCCAATATCAATCCTATGATGTGTCCCTTTGCCACTTCATATCCAAATATCATAAGTTAGAATAACTGTTAGGTCCCTATAATACTAGTGGTTCCCCCATTACTATTGTCATTGTAGCCCTTATTGTTATTATTGTGCCCCTATTGTCCCCATTGTTCCCCATAGAAGCCCACTATTGTTATTGTTGTGCCATTATATTATTATTGTTATGTCGGCTTTGATTATATTGTGACCCCTTAGACTTGTTGAAATGTGGCAACAAGAATATTCCAATTTTAATTTGTCCTTGAATTAAAATTGAGAGTTAAAATTCGAATTTAGTCTCACCAACTGCTTGGAAAATAATTAATTAATTCATCTTGAGTTAATTAGTTGGAGAAATTCAAGCTAGAAGTCTTTGTGAAGTCTTGCAACAATTATCCCTTAAATTAAGGAAGTTATCCCTTAATTAAGGAGATAAGGATGAGTTGTATTTGAGTTGTAATTAGTTAGCTCAGTTAACTGAGTTAAGTCTAGTTAAATTAGTTCCAAATAGTTTGAGGAACTAATTGTGAGTTCAGTGAGTTAATGCATGCATGCATGAAACTAGTGTACTCCAGATAACTGAATATTCTCTCTAAATAACTCATGCATGTCAGTTCTGACAAATACCAAGTTGAGATTAAAGGCAGGGACAATGTACTATCAGTTGTAAGAATTTTCCTATAAGAAAATCTCTTGCACGTAGAAGGAATTCATTCCTTGATATTTGCATAGTTTTACAGTGTGTTGGAGCAGTGTGTGAGATCAGTGTCACACAAGGTTACAGCTGGAACACCTAGGGAAAAAAATGCAAGAAAATAGGAGGCTTGGAGGGCAGAGGAGAAGGCATATGAGTTGTCTATTCTGTCTATGAACAGTGTGAGGGATTGTACTGAGAGCTGGATAGCTGTGAGAGCTAAAGCTGTGTGTAACCCTGAGATATTTCCACTTGTATGATAATATAGATAGCGGGGTTTTTAGCTAAGGATTTCCCCAGAGTATTCTTCTGTGTTTCATGTGTATTGATTCTTCTCCTCTGTTATATGCGCTCTGCTTGTTCTTTCTCAAATTGATTCAGCTTCTGCAAGTTTGATTGTAGAAGTAGATTAAGTATTTTTCTTTACTTATATTGCATAATCAGGTTAATCTATAGTGAGAATTTCTGCATGGTATCAGAGAAAAGGTGATCAGAGTTGTGAACAGTATACTGAGAAGAGAAATTTGAGGTTTGAAGTTTTTGGTTACAGGTGCAAAATTGAATTCTTATCACACCTCAAAGTTCACCAATGGCATTCAATGGCTTGAGACTCGAGTATTCTCTGGATGGTAGCTTGAATTACATAGCATGGAAGGATCGCATGGAAGCAGTATTATAAGACAATGGTTTGAAGGATTTCATTGATCAAGAAATCCCCAAGCTAGCTGTAGCTGATGCACAAGAATTGGTTGAATGGAAGAAGTGTGTGGCGAAGGCGAGAACGATTCTTATGTAGGGATTTTGAGTCCATATTGTCTCAAGTCTCCATGGGAAGGAGACTCCCTTTTCAATGTGGAAAACATTGAAGGACCTATATCAGAATAGTATCGACTAGAGAAAACTGGTGCTTAAGGATAAGTTTCGACAAAACAAGATGGAGAAGGGCGATTCTATTTTTACATATTTGAACAAGCTCACCACTTGCAGGGATGAGCTTGGTAGTGTAGGAATACTTACAACCGATGATGATACGGTGAGCCTTGCTCTCCTCGTTCTTCCAAAGAGATGGAATAGATACTAGGAATCTGTAAATGGAAGAGAGAAACTGCCAGATTGGGAATGACTATGGTCGGATCTGATGCAGGAGGAGATCAGGAGTAGCACAAGAGATGGTTCTTCATCTAAGCATGATGATGAAGAAAATCTGGCCTTAGCAAGTGAGGCAAGGAAAGAGAAAGGGAAGGCTTCCCATTCAAAATCGAGTTCTTCTCATGGAGGGAAGAAGATTGACAAATATAAAGTGAGATGCTTTAATTGTCATGAGGTGGGCCATTATGCAAATAATTGCCCATTGAAGAAATCCAAGAAGGGATCCTCGAAAGGATAAAAAGGTGAGGCCCTGGTCTCTCAGTTCAAATTGGATTTTACCCTCATCGCATGCATGGTTTCATCGATGGTGGGTTGTGTTTTGTTATTGGACAATGGAGCCTCATTCCACATGACCGACGATAAAAGTTTATTCAATACCTTGGAGGAGAAAGACCACAAGATGCACATAGGGATGGGTGACGATGGGAAGTACTGTGTTTTAGGAGAAGGCACAGTTTCTTTTCAGAGGGAGCATGGAGCTCCTCTCACCTTGACTAATGTAAAGTATGTGCCTAGACTGAAGAAGAACTTAGTATCGGTCATGATGTTGGAAGACAAAGGCTATGATGTTGTCTTCAGTAAAGGAAAGGCGTTCCTGAGACACATAGCCATGGGTCAGACCAAGAGGATTGGGATTCGGGTGAAGAATCTCTATAAGCTAGAGGTAGATGATTGTGATGCATTGAGTTCGAAAGTAGAATTGGTGCAAAACTAATACATTGGCGAGTTATAGCATAGGTGGTTGGGCCACTTGCATCATGGGGCCTTGAAGATAATGTAGCAGATCTCTACTAGAATTCCCAAATGTAAACTTGAGCAAGTGGACACATGCAAAGGTTGTACCTTTGTTAGAGACATATTTGGGCACTTCAACCCCAATCTTATATGTCGATAAACTAGGGCTCTTTCAACCCCTAAAAGAGTTGTTTCATACCCTAAAAGAACATGGTCATCTTATTACATCATTCTCCAAAAGTTCCACCTGAGAAACCATCCGAAAATGGCCTAAACTGAACCATACTAACTACTGCACTAGCCAGGTGTGATTCATACTGAGTGGTACACTGCTCAGGTGTGATGCACACTAATTAGGCCTTCTATAGGGTGCGATGGGCGAGGATGGAAAAATGTCCGAGACAGTTTGCTAGGTGGTTTCTCATGGAATCTTCTAGAAACCTCTTCTATGACACTTGCCTCCCTGAATTTTCCTAGGGATGAGTAAGAGATCCAAGAAATATCCAAGTGGAACCAAATGTAACAAGTGGAATGACACTAATCAAAACCCCAGAGATGACTCACACCCTTGCACACATCTATAAATGGATCCCTCATCTAAGAGATCTAAAGGCTGGAATATTGTGAATTGCAAGGAAGTGTTGATAGTTTGTAATTGAGAAAGAGAATTGTATTGTTGGTGTAATCTTGCTATTTCATGAGATGAAGAGGGATTGATGCTGGGAGGATGATGCTGGATCAGACAAGTGGGTTGTAATTCTCCCTTCTATTTGATAAAGTTATTCAAGTTTTCTTCCATATGATTGTGCAATTGTGAATGTTATCATTTGTGAATGCTATTGTATGTTCATTATATATCTGATTCTGTAATGTTTATGATATAATAGATCAAGATGCTTTGACTGTTCTTTGTTACTGTGTTTCTACAGGTACTCTCCAATCAGGATAAGTAGGGGGAGGAGTTGCAAGATCTCTCAAGGGGGAGAGAGATCAAGCAAGGGATTAAGCAGAAGTTCCAAGTTGGTTCCATTGTCTTTCTCTTATCTATTATACATAGAAGAAATCGTGAATTGCTTTAAACTGTTGTTTCTAGGGTAGTTTCCAAACCTAGAGGGCTAGTTGTTTGAAAAGACACTAGTTTTCTCAGAAACAAATTGGCAACTCCGCTGGGGATGAATAGATGTTTGTTTGTTGTTATTGTTTGTTTTATAAACTATAGACAGAGCCTGAAGTCAGCTAGGTAGCCTTCGAATTGCTCTTGCTCTGCAATTGCATAGTCGATGAATGCTGCTTAAGTCAATCTCTGGTTTAGTTTATGAATTAAACATTTGACTTACAAGCATTCTAGATGCCATTTTGGTAGCTCAGTAACCTCTCAAAAAATTCCCCTGTACTTTTCTCTTTACTGTCCATCATAGCTCAGCTTAACTCACTGAAAGCAGCTGCACATCTGAGCCGAAACCCACTTCAGTTGCACTCCCTGGCCCATCGCACTGTTTGTCACTGTAAGCCAGTATGCATCACCTCCCGAGTGTGTAAAATGTGATGCATCCCTGTTTCTGTGAAGCCTAGGTGCGATGACTGACTGAACCTATTTCCATTCTAGAAATTGGGGGTTTTTGTCCTTGTTTTCAGTTTTGTTTAGTTGTTTTTGCTGCTTATGAACAATGCCTCATTACTGAAACCTCCTTGCATCACATAGATCAGCCTCCTTTGGATTAGGATTAGTAAATGTTTTTATGTATTTGTCCATCATTTACAATCCTTTGTAGAAAAGTTGCTTAGATCGATCTGTCGTTTTGGTAAAAAAAGTGTCGTTTTGTGTCAAAAAGAGAAGTGTCTTGGATTTTTCCTTCCCTGGATAGTCGGTTGAATTTTTCATCATGCATTTGGTTTGATTTGTTGATTTTCGAAGTGTCGAAAGCCTTTTTTTTTTTAGTTCAAAATTGAAAAGTGTCGTTTAGTCTTCCTTTCTCTTTTGAAGAAGAAATTGTCGAAAATGCCATTTTGAAGGAAACATTTCAGATCTTTGCTGCATTTAGTTGTCCTTTTTGGCATTTTTCACATTAAGGAGAACGAAAAACAAATACATGCATTTGCATTTGCATTTAGTTTGTGTGTGAAAAATGGTTTAGGAAAATGCACTAGTGTGTGTTCTTTGTTCTTTGTTTGAAAGAATTGTAATCTTCTTTCACTAGTAGCTAGGGTTTTCATTGCTCAAAATAAACAAAAATTGTTTATCATTGTAGATTGCATTTTAGGAATTTCAAATCAACATCATGCGGTGAACCATTGAAAGGAAAACTTTAAACAAGATCAACTCTAAAATAAATTTCAATGAACCTAACAATGCTTTGGAACTTAATGCAACACATCTAGAGGTCTAAGCTAGAGACGTGTTCTGGCATCGTAAAAACTAGTAACTATCGTTTTCATCAAAGGTTGGGAGATTCCTCCTCGATACGACAAGTGCTAGCACAGTCTTGTGCTCCCTGTACCATCGCTTATATATTGGGAGGCCACAATAGGCTTATATCCTTCATCGATATGAAGCCGAGTCTGCCACCTTATTGATCGCAATGCACTAAACACAACATTTAGGAAGATTGATTGTCGTATATAAGTCCTTGGTAATTTCTCTTTAATTTATCGCCAAGGTGTATATTGTAGTTTTGCGGTTGGTTTGGTAATCCCTCTGCCTAGATTTTCCAGAGTAGTCGCTTTCATTCATGTTTGACTCTTTAAAAGAAAAGGTCCATCTGAGCACTTGTCACTTCAGGCTCATTAAAAATCGAAGGCGACTAGAGTCATCTTTAGCTTTTTCTCGACTCTTAAAAACTAAAAAAGCAAAATTTGTGTCAAAGCATCATTAAAATTAATTGAATTCAGAATAACATCCCTATTCCTTAGTTGATCTTAGGTGGAGATATATGGAGACAAATCCAGGATCCACCAATCAAGGAATCCCTTTTGAGGGGAATCCTAGCCCTTTTTCTTCTTGGGGAAATATTGGTGCTCTGTACATGGCCACATTGTCCCTCCCGGGAATTACCATTGGCCTGCCAATATGGCTATTCTCAACCTCTGTGGTTCAAAATGTCGTGATTCCTCCACAATTGAATCAACCTCCAGTTGATACTGAAGTTGAACCTTCACCTTCTTCTTCGTTTGTTTCTCCATCCCCTTCTTCCTCTTCGCTTGGTGAAAGTAGTGATGCTAGTAACCAGGTGGCTGAGAAGAAGAAGAAAGGGAAGGAGAAGAAGAAGAAGCCAATTCAGCAAGGGGGCAACCATACATCATCTGATGAAAATCCGCACATTAGGCTTTCTAAAGCCAAATTTCCATGCATAATTTGTGCAGGTGACCATTTTTCTCGAGACTGTCCTTGCTTTCCTCAGATCTTGAGAGAATGATCTCCCCGTTCACACCGTCTTGTGTCATCAACTTCTGGAGATCATGTTGATACCACACTTTCAACTAGTGATAGTAAAGTTCATGGACAGATGAGAAAGGTTAGATTTCCATGTAAGTTATGTGAAGAGAACCATACCCTTCACCTTTGTCCCTTTTTGGATGAAGCCAAAAGGGTATTGGATAACTGTCCTGCATCACCGTAGCAACTTCCATCTGGTTACGGGAAACTATCCCCAAGTCCTTTACTAGTTGAAAAGCCGACTAACTTAAATCAATCATCGGTCGAAACCACTCTCTCTAAAAGTGAATCTTATGAGTCTATACCCGACCAAATTCAATAGGTCGAGGTGACAGTTGACCCAAATTCACCTTCAGATAATCATATGCTTCCCGAAGAGAGTGAGAATGATACCATTCAAATTATTTTTGTTACTTCAGAGTCCGATGAACTTGGGGGCAATCCGCCTGTTCCATCTAGACAAGAGGAAAACCCTCCATCTCTCATAACTCAAGGGGTTATTTCTCTCGTTTATTCAGTACCCCCTCCAAGTAGTCTAGTCACTTCCTTTGATTGGAATCGACTAGCAAGATCCCACCTTCCTTCTTATCTACCTGTCCAGATCATAGTACAAGTTTACAAAATGATCATGTCTGGCACTATCATAGATGAGGGTGCATCAGTGAGTATCCTTTCCTAAATTGCTTGGAAGCGCTTGGTTCACCATCGCTTATGCCTGTTATGCAAAATCTGTTAGGCTTTAACAAAGGAACCAGTCAATCATTAGGGATCCTTCCTAAGTTACCGATCACTTTGGGAAGGAAAAGTATTCATCTGAACGTGATGGTAGTCCCAGGATCATTAGATTACAATTTACTCTTTGGACGTTACTATGTTTATAACATGGAAGCTATTGTTTCAACACTCTTCCGAGTGATGTGTTTCCCACATGAAGGCAAGATTGTCACCATTGACCAGCTTTCATTTCCCGGTTCAAGCATAGCTCCAAGTCAATCACCATCCCTAAATGGTCCTTTTACATCAGCAATATCTTTTGAACCTTCATTCCATCCACTTGATTGCCATGAGTAGTTTGATGAATGTAATGAATCTAGGGCATGCACCCTTGTCTGTTCTATGGATGAACATAGTTGAAAAGATAAGTTTCCCTATAGGTTATGTGACTGGTCTGACACACCATTCACCTTTGTCTATTTTCGGGACGAAGCCAAGGAAGTGTTTTGTCTTCTAGACGAAACCATCCTACCTAACCACAAAAATTTCCATATGGTTATAGGATACTCTCTTTTTCATCATGCTAGGGGCATGCAAACCTTTTTTCCATTTTCAATTGTTAGATTTGTTGTTTCTAGCCTTTTAGTTTTGTCTTTTCTAGCTTTTTAGTTTTGCCTTTTCTAGCTTGTGTAAAAATGAAACTAAAACCGAGCATAGTTCCCCGATGGTTCAAGCTCGTTAAAAAATGAACCCACCTCCGAGCATAGTTCCCCCATGGTTCAAGCTCGTTAAAAATGAACCCACCTTTGGGTAATTAACTTTTGTGATTGCCATTCTATCAGCCTTTTGAGCCTTGGTTGTGTACCTCTCATCACCTCCATTCTTTTGGCCGATCATACACTTCCACTTGGTTGTTTACCCTTTTTGAGGAAGAGTTGCGATGAGTGGTCTTGTTAGCCAACCTCTTCATAGAAATCACCATGTTTTGAGAAGTTCCAGGCTTACCCGAAACTAGTTGCTACCCTAGACACCACTCGTTCCTCTGAATCGAGTCTCCTTTAAACCCTTTTCAGACTCGTTAAATATGAAAATATTGTCGAGAAATTGGCCTTTCCAGCTCGTTAAAGTAATTGAAAATGTCATCCCTCCTGTATATTTTAATCTTTTTCAGACTTGAGGGATTATCTCATGAAAAAGTTTGAGCGCTTGTCTTTTTTCATCTCGTTAAAGTGATTGGAAAAGTCACCCCTTTTGTATTATTTTATCCTTTTTCAGACCTAAGTATTATTTTACGAAAAAGAACTACTGGAGTTTCCTTTTCATCCATTTTCAAACTCTCTAAACATGAAAAGGACCAATTTATCCTTGTCGTTAAACTCGTTAAAACAATAGAGACAAACTTTTCCACTCTAGACAAGACTGAGTTTCACTGTCGCTAGACTCGTTAAAACATATTGACAAGTTTACCCGAAGGGAAAATTATAGAACAAGCATATGTTATCCTCCTCAAGCTTGACAAAAATAAAGAGGTACTAGTCAGCAAGGACTGGGGAAAAAGGGAAGAAAAATTGAAGAACTTATGGCAGTAGGTCGCTCTTGAACATGACACTTTCACTCCATCACCATTATTGAGTCAGGTTGGGTTATTCCATTCACTGATCATCTCCCCATTGGTATTTCACACCATCCATCTTTTGGGGTTAACGCTACCAATCCATCTCAGCGTCGCTGACATGTTCAAGAGAATTCATTCAGTTGAGAAACCATAATCTAGTTAATGCCTCATCCACTGCAATACCTTCAACCTTCATCTTTTCTTGGCCGCCATTCTTGAACCTTGTGTCGTCAGATCGTTTTCACCTCTAGAAATCATTTGCTTCATTTCATGTCGTAGATGTGGGATACACCAAGGCCCTCCTATAACGAGTTGCTTCTTGTCGACATCAGCTCATTATCCAAGAAGTTGACTTAGAAACACCTCTTTCAGTTCTTTGAAGCTTGCATGCCTCAATGGCAGGTTTCTCACTTCCGGTGACACGCTGACATCAATGGCCTTCAACCGAAATATTTTGCATGGTGTTCGAAATCGGATCATATATTCACACCACGTGAATAATACTGTAGTATCTTGAGGGTCATTATCATTATCGGTGATTCCTCTCGCATCTGTTAACAACTCACATTATTGGCTGGTAATCAAGCGATGTCTTTCCATGTTCGACTTCAGAACATATCTTCATATGGATTGACGTGTACATCGGGCGAAGAATGAACGAGTTTGAAGACCCCGGATCGAGTTTCATCCATCCGGGCTGCGATATATTCAGGGATATAAAAACATCAAATGTACAAAGATGTTGCACAGATGGTCATCCGAACCAAGGGTGATGACTCTACATCTGAAGAATCACCAGTCTGCATCTACAGATGACTATCTGATCTATGTACATGAAATGAATTTATAAAGCTGAGCACGAGAATGCCCGCCTCAGCTAGATCATGAAAATTATGTTATGATGATGTATTATATTGTAACTTATGCAGGTCACCTTCCAGTTCGAAACCTCGGATCCTCATGATAAAGCATTTCACCTGACCTCAAGATTTATGACTTCATGCTTTAGGGGGCAACTGTTATAGACATATTTTGGCACTTAAACCCCAATCTTATATGTCGATAAACTAGGGCTCTTTCAACCACTAAAAGAGTTGTTTCATACCCTAAAATAACATGGTCATCTGATTACATGATTCCTTAAAAGTTCCACCTGAGAAACCATCCAGAAATGGCCTAAACTGAACCATATTGACTGCTGCATTGATCGGTGCGATGCATACTGAGTGGTACACTACTATGGTGCGATGCATACTGATTAGGCCTTCTATAGGGTGCGATGGCCGGGGATGGACAAATGTCCGAGACAGTTTGCTAGGTGGTTGCTCATGGAATCTTCTAGAAACCTCTCCTATGACACTTGCCTCCCTGAATTCACCCAGGGATGAGTAAGAGATCTAAGATATCTCCAAGTGGAACCAAATGTAACAAGTGGAATGACACTAATCAAAAACCTAAAGATGACTCACACCCTTGCACACATCTATAAATGGATCCCTAATCTAAGAGATCTAAAGGCTGGAATATTGTGAATCGCAAGGAAGTGCTGATAGTTTGTAATTGAGGAAAGAGCATTGTGTTGTTGGTGTGGTCTTGCTATTTAATGAGGTGAAGAGGAATTGATGTTGGGAGGATGATGCTATATCAGACAACTAGGTTGTAATTCTCCCTTCTATTTAATAAAGTTCTTCAAGTTTTCTTCCATATGATTGTGCAATTGTGAATGTTATCATTTGTGAATGCTATTGTATGTTCATTATATATCTGATTCTGTGATGTTTATGATATAATAGATGAAGATGCTTTGACGGTTCTTTGTTACTGTGTTTCTACATGTACTCTCCAAGTGGGATAAGTACAGGGAGGAGTTGTAAGCTATGTCAAGGGGGAGGGAGATCAAGTAAGGGATTAAGAAGAAGTTCCAGGTTGGTTCCATTGTCTTTCTCTTATCTATTATATATAGAAGAAATCGTGAATTGCTTTAAACTATTTTTTATAGGGTAGCTGCCAAACCTAGAGGGCTAGTCGTTCCAAAAGACACTAGTTTTCCCAGAAACAACCTTTGGAAAGTATGACAAGTCTTCCTTTCATGATCGAGACAGTTGAGCTAAAGAAATCTTAGAGAAAGTTCATGCTGATGTGTGGACCATTCTCGATAGCATCCATCGCAAAACAAAGGTATTATGTGATTTTCATTGATGATTTTTCTCGTAAATGATGGATTTATTTCATGCAGAAGAAGGACCAAACCTTCTCAAATTTTTGTGAGTTCAAAGCTTTGGTTGAAAAAGAGTCTGGGAAGAAGATCAGGGCCTTGAGAAGCGACAATGGTGGAGAGTATGTCTCTCAAGAGTTTAAGGACTTATGTGCAGTAGAAGGAATTAAACAGGAGTTGACGACACCTCATAACCCATAGTAGAATGGGGTGGTTGAGAGGAAGAACATAACGATTGTGGGGGCAGCTAGGGTGATGCTGCCTAACCAAGGCCTACCACTTCATTTGTGGGTTGAGGCATGCAAAAAAGCAATATATTTACATAATTTAAGCTTGCATTGCATACTTGGGATGAAGACACCATAGGAAGCTTTCTTCGGGAAGAGACCAGATGTGGGTCACTTCAGGATATTTGGCTCATAGGTATATTTCCATGTGACCAAGGATGCCCGAAAGAAACTTGAGCCGACAACTGAGTTGGGGATACTTGTGGGCTACACTGATACAACCCACAACTATCTGGTGTACTTGCCTACCAGTTGAAGGACAGTGGTTCGCAGAGATCCTAAGTTTGATGAGAAAAAGGCCATGCAAGTTTCCCTTAAGAGGGAGGTACAACTACAGGTTGTGGAGGAACTTTTGGTTCCTAAGGAGGAGGAGACTTAGACTAATGCAGAGTAGCTGCATGCAGAGGTTCCAGGAGTGGAGACATCCACTCAAGTAGAGTCTTCGAGAGAGTGATGGAAGTGCACAAGAGAAGTTGATAGATTTTTGTTGGATGCGAGAGAGAATGTGGGAGAACCATCTTCTCAATGCAGACAGAGGAGGTCACCTTATAGGTACACTGGATACATGGCCCTTGTTGGGGAATGTGTTGAGACTGAGCCATCTTCCTTTGAGGAAGCAGTGCAGCAGCCGATTTTGGTTGATGCTATGGTGGAGGAGTATGACTCCATAGTTTGGAACAGTGTTTGGGATGTGGTTCCAAGACCGGAGAACAAGTCAGTTGTGAGTTCCCATTGGCTTTACAAGGTAAAGCAAGCTGCTGATGGTAGTGTGGAGAAACATAAGGAAATATTTTTTTCTCGTGGTTTCTCACAGGTCAAGGGGATCGAATATGATGAGACTTTTTCTCCTGTAGCAAGGTACTCATTTATCAGATCGATGTTGGCACTATCAGTATAGATGGGTTGGAAGATCCATCAGATGGATGTGAAGACTAAATTCCTCAATGGAAAGATTGAGGAAGAGGTGTACATAGAGCAGCTGTAAGGTTTTGAGACCTTCGATCGTGAGTCGCATGTGTGTCAACTCAAGAGAGCTTTGTATGGGCTGAAGCAAGCACCTCGTGCTTGGTACACCAGGATGGGAAACTACTTCACTGGGTTGGGCTTCACAAAGAGTGAAGTGGATGCGAACTTGTACCACATCATGGTAAAAGGTAAGCAACTAATCATTGTTCTTTATGTTGACAATTTCATATTGACAGGTGATGATTAGTTGATCATGTCTTGCAAGGAGGACCTTGCAAGAGAATTCAAGATGAAAGACATGGGTCTCATGCACTACTTCCTTGGCATGGAAGTGTGGTAGAAGGATGGGGAGTTGTTTGTGTCTTGGGGCAAGTATGCCAACGAGATACTCAAGGGATTCCACATGGAGAAGTGCAAGCCCATGTAGACTCCTCTAGTAAGTAACTGGAGGAAGGAGGATGCTACTTCAGGAGAAGTAGTAGAAGCTATAATGTATCGTCATCTTGTGGGTTCACTGATGTACTTAGTGAACACACGACCAGATTTGTGCTATGTAGTGAACCAACTGAGTCAAGCTATGGTTCAACCTACCAAGATATTTTAGAAGGCAGCTAAGCATGTTTTGAGATACCTCAGAGGCACATATCAATATGGATTATGGTATAGATGGACAAAGGGAGTGAAGCTATAGGGCTTCACAGATGTAGATTGGGCAAGGAGTCCATCAGATCGGAAGAGCACATTAGGAGGAATTTTCAACCTTGGTTCAGTTGCAGTTTCTTGGTACAACAAGGAACAGAGGTCGGTTGCACTAAGCTCAGCAGAGTTTGAATACATGGCTGCAAGTTAGGTAGCATGTGAGGCCATTTGGATGTAGAAAATTCTAGTTGGTTTGTTTGATCAGAGGACAGATCCAACTGTGATCTATTGTGATAATCAAAGTTGTTGAATTGAGGCTTCTGTGATCCATAACATTTATAAGAACAGTTTCGGCGTAAATCACATGTAGAAAACCTTTGTCGACACAGTTTGAACCAACTAGTGTGGTTCATCGTCGGGACAAGTTGAGGAGTCAGATCATGGCTGCAAAATAAATAGGGAGAGCATATCTTCCAAATAGCTAGGTTGACTAGGTTGACCATCAACGACTATATAAAAGCATATAATAATATTAAAATGTTAATAAGTCAAAGGTAATAACTTATAATAATAGAATAATATTCTAATTATAGTAAATAATTCTTTCTAATAACTAATTATATATATATATATTAGATGTTATAATATTTAATTTAATTTATAAATTAAATTACATAATTCTAATTTATTAAATCAATTGAAATCGCTGGAAAGTAAAGGAGGGGGTTTATATCAGAATGTTATTCTATTATATATAATTATATATATATATATATATATATATATATATATATATATATATATTATTTATTTAATTCCTTGTTAATTTATTTAATCATTTAAATCACTAGGGATAAGTAAGGGTTTTTAATAATAATGATTTAATGGAATTAATAAATTATTTTTGAGTATTGGTTAATTTTTTTTTTTCTTTTTATTTTATTCATATGGTAAAGGTAGAAGCTTAATAACAAATAGGATTAATAATATTAAGAAAATTTTGATAAGGAAATAGTAATAAAAATAAAAATTAGAACGAGCGGTAGATTTTAAATACAAGAAGGACAAGAACAAGACCATTAGTAAAAAACTTAACCAAAGGAGAAACCCTAGGAGTATGGAAAAGATAGCTCTAATGAGAAGGAACCGGGGAAAAAAGGGGAAACCTCGAAAACTAAAAAAGGGGGGAGAAGGGGGGAAAGGAAGGCAAGACTAAGAAGAAAGGGCAGGGATCCAACAACTACTAATCTTCCAGCCGTCATCTCTATTGAGATTGTTAGGCATTTTTCAATTTCAATCACTTCCCTGAACTTACGGTGATGGAAACTACGTAATCTTGGTAATAACCTTGGCGTCCTCAATACAAACATGATGCTTGGTCTTTTTCGCATGCTCTGCTAACGCTAAAGACTTGGTTCTCCCATGTCTTAGGTCGCCTGCATGTTCATTGATACTTTGATGGATGGAGCACCCTGTTTCCCCGATATAGCAGGTCCCACAAGAACAAGGGATCAAGTAGACACCCTTCATGTCCTTAGGGTCAATGGGATCTTTCACCGATCAGAGGGATTGGCGAATGGTGTTGAGGGGTCTAAAGGTTGAGGGAATATTATACTTCTTAAGGATCCGAGCAATCTTGTCCATGGTTCCCTAGACATAGGTAAGATGGATACCTACCAGCCGTTCTTTAGGTTCTTTTTTAATAACCGAATTTTTAGAGGCTTTAAGGAAAGCATTCTGACCTAAGCGCCTACTATAGCCATTCTCTACAAAGACATTAAGGAGATGGGATTTCTCCTTATCGAAGCTCTTATTAGGATTTCTAATAATAAGAGCTTCGATAAGGAGAAATCGCATCTCCTTAATGTCTTTGTGGAGAATGGCTATAGTAGGCGCTTAGGTCAGAAGGCTTTCCTTAAAGCCTCTAAAAATTTGGTTATTAAAAAAGAACCTAAAGAACACTTGCTAGGTGTCCATCTTCCCTATGTCTAGGGAACCATAGACAAGAATGCTCGGATCCTTAAGAAGTATAATATTCCCTCAACATTTAGGCCCCTCAACACCATTTGTCAATCCCTCCGATCGGTGAAAGATCCCATTGACCCTAAGGACATGAAGGGTGTCTACTTGATCCCTTGTTCTTGTGGGACCCCCTATATCGGGGAAACACAACGCTCCGTCCATCAAAGGATCAACAAACATGCAGCCGACCTAAGACATGGGAGAACCAAGTCTTCAACTTTAGCAGAGCATGCAAAAAATACCAAGCATCATGTTTGTATTGAGGAGGCTAAGGTTATTACCAAGATTGCGCAGTTCCATCACCGTAAATTCAGGGAAGTGATTGAAATTGAAAAAATGCCTAACAATCTCAATAGATATGACGGCTAGAAGATCAATAGTTGCTAGATCCCTGCCCTTTCTTCTTAGTCTTGCCTTCCTTTCCCCCTTCTCCACCCCCTTTTCTAGTTTTTGAGGTTTCCCCTTTTTTTCCGAGTTCCTTCTCCTTAGAGCTATCTTTTCCATCCTCCTAGGGTTTCTCCTTTGGTTAAGTTTTTTACTAATAGTCCTGTTCTTGTCCTTCTTGTATTAAAATCTGTCCCTCGTTTTAATTTTAATTTTTATTACTATTTCCTTATCAAAATTTTCTTAATATCATTAAGCCTATTTGTTATTAAGCTTCTACCTTTACCATATGAATATAATAAAAATAAAAATAAAAATTAATTTTAACTAATACTAAAAAATAGTTTATTAATTTCCATTAAATCGTTATTATTAAAAACCCTCTACTTGTCCCTAGTGGTTTAAATGATTAAATAAATTAACAAGGATATATTTATATATATATATATATTAATATATTATATATATATTATATATATATATATATATTATTATATAAAATAGATAACATTCTGATATATAACCGCCCCCCCCCCCCCCCCACACTTATCCCTAGCTATTAATTGTTAAATAATTAGATTAAGTAATTTATCTATAATTAAAATTATATTATTATACATTCTATATATAAACCCCTCACTTATCCTATATATATGATAAATAAATTAAAAAGGGAATTAAATAATTATTAATACCTGAGAAAATTATTTTAATTAAAAAAATATAACATTCTATATATTATATATTATAATTAGTTATTAGAAGAGATTATTTACTATAATTAGAATATTATTCTATTATTATAAGTTATTACCTTTGACTTATTAACATTTTAATATTATTATATTATCTAGCCATTTTATATAGTTGTTGATGGTCAACCTAGTCAACCTAGCCATTTGGAAGATCTGCTTTCCCTATTTATTTTGCAGCCATGATCTGACTCCTCAACTTGTCCTGACAATGAACCACACTAGTTGGTTTGAAACGCGTCGACAAAGGTTTTCTACATGTGATTTACGCTGAAACTCTTCTTATAAATCAGAGTTGTATCAAACTCTCTGAGAATCTAGTATTTCATGACAGGTCCAAGCACATCGACATTCAGTATCGCCATCTCAAAGACTGTTTAGCGAGGAGGATCATGTTGTTATAGTATATTTGATCGAGGAGCAAGATGTTGACATTTTGACTAAGGCATTGTCAAAGTGTAAATTCGAATTCCACATAGACAGGATTGGGGTGGCAGATAATCCCTTTCTTGTTGAGAGGGAGCGTTGAAATGTGGCAACAAGAATATTCCAATTTTAATTTGTCCTTGAATTAAAATTGAGAATTAAAATTCGAATTTAGTCTCACCAGATGCTTGGAAAATAATTAATTAATTCATCTTGAGTTAATTAGTTGGAGAAATTCAAGCTAGAAGTCTTTGTGAAGTCATGCAAAAATTATCCCTTAAATTAAGGAAGTTATCCCTTAATTAAGGAGATAAGAATGAGTTGTATTTGAGTTGTAATTAGTTAGCTCAATTAACTGAGTTAAGTCCAATTAAATTAGTTCCAAGTAGTTTGAGGAACTAATTGTGAGTTCAGTCAGTTAATGCATGCATGCATGAAACTAGTGTACTCTAGATAACTGAATATTCTCTCATAAATAACTCATGCATGTCAGCTCAAACAAAGACCTATTTGAGATTAAAGGCAGGGATAGTGTACTATCAGTTACAAGAATTTTCCTATAAGAAAATCTCTTGCATGCAGAAGGAATTCATTCCTTGAGATTTGCGCAGTTTTATAGTGTGTTGGTGTAGTTTGTGAGATCAATGTCACACAAGGTTACAGCTGGAACACCTAGGAAAACAATGCAACGAAATAGGAAGCTTGGAGGGCAGAGGAGAAGGCATATGAGTTGTCTATTTTGTCTATGAGCAGTGCGAGGAATTGTATTGAGAGCTAGATAGCTATGAGAGCTAAAGTTGTGTGTAATCCTGAGATATTTCCACTTGTATGATAATACAGATAGCAGGATTTTTAGCTGAGGCTTTCCCCGGATTATTCTTCTGTGTTTCATGTGTATTGATTCTTCTTCTCTGTTATATGTGTTCTGCTTGATCCTGCTCAAATTGATTCAGATTTCGCAAGTAGATTAAGTATTTCACTTTAGTTATATTTTATAATTAGGTTAATCTATAGTGAGAATTTCTACAAGACTCTTATATATAGAAAGGCGGTTTTGTCATTTGTATCATCCAAGAATTTTTCATTTGTGTAATTTAAAGGAGGTTTTCCCCTCGAAGAGGCTAATTTATAAGGTGTTGATCTATCTTTTCTACCTTTTGTGAGCTGGTTTCATAACATTTGGTATCAGAGCTTTGGATTCTAGGGTTTCGCTACTCCAAACAGGTCATCGTGGAATTTTCACTATAAATTTTTCTCTACAAAGTTTCAGAAGCTAACAAAGAAACCCATTTGAGCCAAAATTGTTCTGAATCTCGGGTCTGAATGTCAAATCTTGTCTCACTATATTTTCAAATATATGATCTACAGAAGGTAGGGTTTTTGAAGACTCCCGAATTACATTCCAAACAAGTGACATTGGGAAAATAATCATAACTTTCTGTCTGAGCATCATATTGAAATTACGTAAGAAGTTATAGAAAGAGAACGAACTATGGTTTTCTATGTAGGATTTTCAGATCCAAAGGTAGAACCAGTGACATGTGGCATGTCTTACAAGTTCTCTATACTGAAAAATTATATAATCAGGTCATCTTGGGAGATTGGGCATAAATCTTTCTTGGAGAATCCAATTTTGATCAGACTCATGGAATTTGAAAGAGGACTTAGAGGGCTACTATAAGAAGCAATTTCACACCTTGGAGATCTACAATTACATAGATACAATAGATTCAATATAGAACTTCCACAAAGAGAAAAAAGGTGTGTAACCTTTTTAAAATTTTGCATAAGTTTGGGTTGAAAAATAGTTTTAAGTTCAAAGGGCATAGTGAAGCATAATTATAATTAATTAATGCCCCTAAGAAAAAAATGGAAACACCTAGTAAGCAACCTAAAAGCTCTAGCATGACGCATGAAGAAGAGGAAGAAATGCAACATGATATATCAAAATTATGGGACCAAGTACAACGAAAGGTAATGGAAGCTAAGACAAACGGCGTGGAAGTTAAGATGAATGGTGTGGAAGTTAAGATGGATGGAATGGAAGCTAGTACGGATGGTGTGAAAGACAACATTGAAGATTGGAAGAAATGCATGGAAGGTTAGAAGGAAGGTTTGATAAGGTTGCTACAAGAAAGGATTCCTAATGGCGAAAAGGTAGTAGAGGAAACTCATAATGAGAACAAAATAAATGTTAATCGTGATTCGAATAATGAAAACATTGAAGATTTGAAGAAATATATGGAAGGTTTTAAGGAAGGTTTGACAAAGTTGCTACAAGAAAGGCTTCTTAATGGTGGAAAGGTAGTAGAGGAAACTCATGGTGAGAACAAAAGAAATGTTAATAATGATTTCATAGACTCTAATGTTGGAACAAAGTCCCACCACATTCCAAAGATCGATATGAGGAATTTTGATGGCAAGGATCCCATAATATGGATACTATAGATGGAGAAATATTTTGATCTCCATAATATGCAAAACACACAAAAGGTACACATTGCAACTTTTATTTGGAACCAAATCAGTTTGTATGGTATCGATGGCTTTGTTCCCGTAAACAAATTTTCACTTGGGCAATTTTTACGGAAGAAATGATAGCACATTATGAGGATACAAAAAGAAACACATTTTTTGGCCAATTGATAAATCTCAAACAAAAGGGTTCAATGATGGAGCACATTGAGGACTTCCAAAAATTGAATATATGGGTAAAAGATATTACAGAGGAGAATAGGATTGATGTGTTCATAGGGACTTTAAGGGATAAAATCCAACATGAGGTTTTCCTTTGGGAACCTGACTCATTGGAAAGGAATTCAGGTTGGAAAGAAAAATTATGGCAACAAGGAAGCCTACCACTCACAACTATAAGGATGGAATTGTTGTTTCCCCTAGCTTTCCACAACCTATAATGTTGACACCTAAAAAATTGGAAGAAAAAAGAGAAAAAGGGCTTTGTTGCAGTTGTGATAGCAAATACACTAAAGGTCATAAGTGTGCTAAGAAGAAATTATTTTAAATAGATTGTGAAGAGGAGGAAGAAAAGGAATAAGAAATGTCAAAAGAAGAGGATATACACTAGGAATAAACCCTAGAGAAAGAAGAAATGAATTCGACCATATCTTGTAATGCATTGGCCAGAATTACCACACCTCAAACTATCAAGATAGAAGGACATATCAAGAAGAAAAAGGTAATAGTGTTGATTCATTTGGGTCGTACCCATAATTTTATTCATTGTAAGATAGCGAGGGAATTGAATTGCTTCCTATATCCAGCACCAGAGTGTCAAGTAATGGTTGCAAGTGGAGGAACCATAAATTTCTTTGGAAAGTGCCATAATATCAAGCTATCCATGGGAGAATGTGTACTGAATATCCCAATTCTTTCCATTCTGATATGTAGTGTTGATGTTGTACTAGCAGTCCAATGACTACAATCCTTGGGTACAATAGCTTTTAATTTTCAAGAACTTTTCATGAAATTTTCTTTGGAAGGAAAGGAAGTTGAATTAAGAGGTATCATAGGGAAACCAAGAAATATAATCAACTCTAATGGAATGACAAAGCTTCTAAAGAAAGAACAATGAGGCTTAATTCCACAATTATGTTCGCTAGAGGTTCCCACATGGAAATCATCTATTTCTCCAGATCTCCAAAAAGTATTGGACAATAATTCCAAGGTATTTGAGACTCCCAAAGGTCTCCCACCTATGCGTGATCATGATCATGCTATTCATCTAATTCCAGGAAGTGTTCCTCAAAACATCAGGCCGTACAGATATCCCTATGTCCAAAAGAGTGAAATTGAACGTATGGTTGTAGAAATGTTAGAGGTTGTTATAATTCAACTGAGTCAATGTTCTTTCTCTGCTCCAGTAGTATTGGTGCACAAGAAGGATGGATCATGGCGCATGTGTCCGGATTATAGGGAGCTCAACAAGCTCACTATAAAAGATAAGTTTCCCATTCCTGTCATTGATGAATTACTGGATGAATTGCATGGGATCAATTTAATTCACCAAGTTAGATCTTCGTTCAGGATATCATGAAATCAGAATGAAGACTGAATACATTTCGAAAACAACATTCAGAACTCATGAGGGTCATTATGAATTTTTGTTCATGCCTTTTGGCCTTAAAAATGCACCTTCTACATTTCAAGGTTTGATGAATTCCATTTTCAAACCCTTCCTTAGAAAATTTGTGTTAGTATTTTTTGATGATATACTAATCTACAACAAGTCTTGGAAGGATCATGTTCACATGTTGACAG